>OY292399.1:18017036-18132754 GCA_958496205.1 Idaea biselata
CTCACAGTGAGAAGGTGCCAGTGCAATCAGTATAGGCTAGTGTTTCTTTAAACAGCACTAGTCGATCGGAATAAGGGCTAACGGCAGTTATGTGTAGGAGAACAACTAGGAGTAAATCCTTCAGATATAAGCAACATAAACCTTCTTGTGTCATCTTTGATGACTGCAGATTCTGTATTTAAGAGGCTAAAAAGAAAAGCTCCGCAAGACCAATTGTCATGGGTGAATTAATAGATATTCACGCTATGCAAGCCACTTCAACAACACATATCAAAACCTCTTAGCTAAATGTCTCAAGATTGCAAGAAAAAATAGATTTAACAAGTAAACAATAAACAAGTTGTCCATGGGACTTAGTAAAGTAAATGGGTTACAATGTTCTGATTATCCTACACTCGGCCATAAAATATCAATTTTCAATGATCAGAATAGATTTTCCACCACCTAAATGCGCGCAAAATGTCAAGAATGCGGTACTCACTTCCTATCGTTGGAGCGAGACCGCGAGCGGCGGCGGTCCCGGTCGCGCGACGAGCGGCGCCGCGGGCGCGCGGCGGGCTCCGACTGCGACACGGAGCGCCGGCGCGGGCGGTCCTTCTCCTTCTCTTTGTCCTTTTGTTGCTCCTCCTGTAACAACAACATTGTAGCGACCTATTGGTAACGGTAACAACCCCTGATACAACTCAACTAAGAATAATATATGACACTAGCTGTGTCCCGCGGTTTTACCCGCATAAGTCCCGATCCCGTGGGAATTTTTGAAAATCCTTTCTTTTCGGATGCCTACTTCACATAAAGAATACACTGTCCAAATTTCAGCCCTCTACTATCAGCGGTTTAGGCTGTGCGTTGATCAGTCATTCAGTCAGTCAGGACAAAGCATTTTATAGATATAGATTAGTGTCCCCACTTGACAGCCTCAAGGCGTTTCCAGCCCTTAAGGTAACCTGAACAGTAAATACTGCTGAGCCACACCAGAGAAAGATGAAACATTAGTATTATGTTATACTAGCAGTGCCCGCGACTTCGTCCACCTAATTTCTTTAAAAATATATAGACTATCCAACACTGAATTTTTGAATTTTTGAAATCCTGTGATTAGCGCGTTCAAACAAACAAGCAAACTCTAAAGCTTTATAATATTAGTATAGCTATAGATAATACCATTTTTAGGGTTCCGTACCTAAAGGTAAAAACGGGACCCTATTACTGAGACTTCGCTGTCTGTCTGTCTGTCTGTCCGTCCGTCTGTCACCAGGCTGTATCTCATGAACCGTAATAGCTAGAAGGTTGAAATTTTCACAGAAGATGTATTTCGGTTGCCGCTACAACAACAAATACTAAAAACAAAATAAAACAATTATTTAAAAGGGGCTCCCATACAACAAACGTGTTTCAAAAACTACAAGGAGTCAGGACAGGAACAGGGACAGGAGCTGGTCATGGAATTCAAAATGGCTGCCCTATCTGTCAAATATACCAGTCTGCCTTACTTACCAAAGAGTTTCTTTTATGTTTCAGATTTCTTTGTGCCAAGGTTTTTTTTTTTTTTGAGTGATTCGGTCGTTTGATGGGAGTAAGAATCGAAGATAAATATTTCATATTTTCCTATAAAATTTAAAAATTGGTTGTTGTAAACCATTTTAGGGTTCCGTATCCAATTGTGATAGTGGTACGGAACCCTTTATGCGCGAGTGTCGCACTTGCCCCGTTTTTTAAAATGTAATACACATTCAATAAAAAATGTGTATTTAACATCCTGCCAATCACTTGCTGGACTTTCTATTTGTTCATCTATGTAAGCTATACTCAGGTGGATTGAATTTGTGAAATGCATTCTTATTTTTGTAGGCTAGTGACGCGTTCTATCGTGAATAATTTCGAGCTTCGTAAAACAAGAGCATGCGTTCCAAATATTGAAACAGGTGGCTCATAAAATGTTTACCATTCTCTTCTTGATTTCTTCCTTCTTCTGCTGAGTGAAGCAGTCCGGTATGCCGGTGTCACTGGCCTGCGCCGACAGCAGAAGCTCCCACAGTTCGCCCATAAAGAGTCGCGCGTTCTTCCCGTTTAAGAACCCCGTCAGATTGATCTGCATCTTCTTAGGACAGGGAAACTGGGAAACGGATGGGAACGGGAAAGAAAACATTACAAAATTAGTAACCAGTTCCCGTACGTTGTGTGTTTAAATGGCCCTAATTCTGTTTTCTCCTGATGG
This sequence comes from Idaea biselata, assembly GCA_958496205.1. Taxonomy (NCBI): domain Eukaryota; kingdom Metazoa; phylum Arthropoda; class Insecta; order Lepidoptera; family Geometridae; genus Idaea; species Idaea biselata. The sequence goes on from OY292399.1 coordinate 18,019,255, forward strand.
TTGGTTCGTTTAGGGCTTTAAAAAAACAATTCTTTGGGTTGAAGTAGTTAAGAGCGCTGATTAGAATTTATATGCGTTGGTAGAATATCCAGCACGGAAATGACTCGGGTAGGGAAGTGAACATGTGCAAATACGCAAAATATCAGTACAAATAATTAGTCTTCATATTCGTTGGGTTCTGGTGAGCAGGGCATGCCGACTCGATGCTCAGCGTAGCTCGAAGGGTGCTCGCAGTGGAGCTCTGCATTGCAGCATCCCGCGACGTCTTCTCTTTTCTCTCTTCGCTCTTCCATCTGTAAGGGTGTTGCGAACACAACCACATTATGCTGAACGAAAGGCCTACTCAACGAGACTTCCCTCCCGCGAGTCAGATCCATCTCTCAACTACTTCGTTTCACAAAAAAAAACTCAAATCCTTCCAGTTTAATGGTATCTTGTATCGTGAACTTAGGGTGTCCCCCGGCTCAATGTTCTATGTTAAGTTAGCATTGTTTAAGTATTTAATTTCCCCGTAAATACCGATTGTTATGCTAAGGGCCTCCCGAGAGCAGAGCGGGGACGGGCGGCAGCGCGCGGCTCGGCGGCGGCGGGCGGCACCAAACGATGCAGCGCTAACCGGTGAAGACCATAAAAATATCCATACGCAATCAATACATATTTGACACATTTCTTTTTCAATTGCAGTTTCTTAAACAATAACTAGTATTACTTTTGTTATTTCCCTAATTCAGTAATTAGGATTATGTCAGAAAAGAAACTGCAATGATTACATAATCTGGTAAATTGTTATGGCATGAAATTTAGTAGAATAATCACCTTTTCTTCGAGTTGGTTATTGACATAGTCAATGACTACGTCATCTTCCATCTTGAGAATTTCTGTTATCTTCTGGGTGATCCATGGCTTCAGAACGTCGAGTTTAACTTTTGACATGTCAACCTAATGCAAAATAACTTTTTATACTAAGGCAGGAAATGCCTAACAATTTCAGGTTGTTCCTGTGAGAAAGTGTCTCTCATTATCAGAATATATTAGAAAGCATAGCTAACACCTTTGTGGCCTGTTCGCAGGGCCGATTTCCAACAGTCTACTAATCTAATGCAAACTTGCTAGCCTTGCAGCAGGCTAAAAAATAATAGAAAATCCTGCTTTAGTCTTCAAGTAGGTACCTATGCAACCTTTATTTTGGCCATAATGTATAAGCATAGCAGAGACCCTTAAATTTAGTAATTGACTGGGATGCTGGCGCAACTGCGGGCTTGGCTTGATAGGAGACAAAAAATCAAGATAAAAATAGTGACTGAAGTGACAAAAACTGACTGAAGGTATAGAGGTTATAACTGAATAGGTCCAAACCTACAAGAAATCAATTTTTTATAGAATATCAAACCTGTTGAGTGAGACAATCTCCGAACTTCATTTGCTTCATCAGCTTCTTCTCCTTGTCGCTGAAGCGCGTATCTTGTTCCGTGCTTGTGCCCTACAGAAAAACAATGTGGTATTATTCCTAGGATTTTGGTTACCTTTGGAAACATCAAAGAGGTATTCTGTGGTGGAGGTGTTAAGTGTAGCTGAAGAGACCTGAACCGAATGTGAACCGAATGAAATATAAGAATATTACTTACTGTGTACATCATCATTTTGATTTGAAGTAAAAAATCAATAATTTACTACAACCGAACCAAAGGTTCGGCTCCTCGAAGGCGCGGGGACGCCGACGAGTTATCTCACACTCCCGAATTCCACTGGATTCTAACACTTTCTCCGGAAACGTATAGTCTAGATCTGCCACTACAACCGACTTAGCCTCTATAAAGAAGCCATTTACACCGTTTCTTTTCAAATTAAATAGCTACACACAAAATGTGGCCCATCGCCATTTTGTTTTTGTGACAATTTTTGTTTTTTTTTTCTCCTTACTTCCATCAGTGTTGTCAACTAGAATATTGAAAAGGTCCAATATTTTATTGTGCAAGCCGAATATTTTTTTTTAAAGGCCAGTGAAATAATGAGGAGGATCACTAACTTTTTATCCCGGCAGAGGGCGTTGGTCGACTGAGTATAAGTTTGAACTAAGAACTGCCAAACAGTAACTTTTTTTACAACTCTCTACGTTTTGATTTACGTTTACGCTTTTAATTATTTAAATAAAATGCCTCAATCTAGTGCACTAGATTGCAAAAATAGAGAGATCCATATATTCCCAAGAGACGTGAAGCGTAGGAAACGGTGAGAAGCTGCTCTAAGCTGCCAGTATCATATTAGCTAAAGTGCTGCCACCTACACTTGAGTAGAAGAACTAAACAGAAAGAATAGACAATAATTAGTTTTGTAATGTTGGCATCAAGATTATTCCGATGGTGCTGCCATCTACATTTTGAATATCGAAATTGCTTGCCGGAAGTGATGTCTTCCTAAACGAATGCTGCACTCTAGTGCTATGTAGTAGGAAGTAGTAGGTAAACAAAACAAGAACGAGAGAAAAAACAACATCTCTTTGGGTATTACTTAGTCGATATCTTTCTTCAGTCATTCGTCCGCACCGAACACTTATACTCCTAGCGGAGAAGAATGTCGACACCATACGAAATGGATGTATACAAAATTATATTGCTTTTTTTTATTACAGCGCCATCTCGTGGCCTAGCAAAGCATTTTGGCAACAAGCATTTTTGGCGGGAACCTTCGAAAGTTCAGTTCAATTAATAATCTCTAGAAATAGGTATTTCGATCTGGTTTAAAATCAAGATTTTTTCTAATGGAAATTCAGAAAGAAATTACATTTCAATAGAATAATTATTGTTCTATTGATATGTAATTTCTATTAGAAAAAATCTTGATTTTAAACCGGATCGAAATACCTATTTCTAGAAGGGAATGTAAAGAGTTAAAATAGATTTGTTTGCGAATTCATTTATTCCTAATAGTAAGATTACATTTTTAACTCAAATAACAGAAATTCAATATCATAACATTAATTTTAGATTTTAAGATCTGCTACCTATATAAATATTGACCTATTCAAATAAATATTGAAATAAATCATTTAAAAAACCGGTTCAGCGGTTTTGTGTGAGACTTACACAGACAGTTTCACCTTTAGGTATTAAATTAATAGGACTAGCAGTTCCTATCACAAATAAATCGTTATCTCCTGATGGTCCAGAACTTCAACTGCAGCGGACGACCCTGGTTGAGATGTCTTAACATTTAGTTGATCCTGTAAAATATTTCACATAAAATTATTGTTTCATAGGTGTAATATGACCAATTTGTTACTTTATCCTATTAATATAATAAATGCGAAAGTCCGTAATCCTGTGTGTGAATATGGTTATGTTTGTTACCTCGCCTATGTATACGAACCAATTGTGCTGATGTATTATTGTTAATTCTTCTCATCCGAGCGATGTTCCCGATTGCATCCCTCTCGGGACCCCGGGGTCCGCTAAACCCTTCATTGTTTTTTTTTTTATTTGGGGTCGGCGCGGTCGGTAAGTCATCATCATTGACCATACCTACCTTCTGCAATTAGATTTAGCAATGTTTTTACGGCCGGCCGCTTGCCTGACACCAACCCTTTTAGGGATCAAGCAGTTTATCCGTCACCGCGCGGGGAGAACTTAAGGTTTGCTTTTCTCCCTCCGATCCCTCAGTCGCCTTTTACGATACCCACGGGATGAGATGGGGTAACCCTATTCTATTCCGGGGCTACACGGCTAATTGTTAATAACCGATCATAAATACTTAGATGAAAACAAACAAGAGTAGATACGGCATATTATTCTAACATTGCGTATTTGAAAAATGAGTTAGAAACACCTATATGCACTTTCACATAATTATTGTATTTAAAAACATTTGTCTTTAAATATAGGTATTTTTACTATACATTTTATTTTATTATTTGAGTAAAATTATGTGTAAAATGTTTTTTTTGTGTTTCCCTGAATGATTCAGGCATTTGTAAAACGAGCAAGAAGGCATTCTGATGTATTTCAAAAAGATAATCGCAGTGAGACAGCACTTGCTCACGCGGCAACGGTTCGACATACAACTGAGGCTAGTGCGTCAGCTAGATGCAGTTTAATCGTCTCATTTGCCGTGACTAGGTACCGTATCTTTAGTTTTTGGAACGAAGTTCCTTATCGCGCGTTGCGAAAGGGGGCTAGACGGAAAAAATTAAGACCAAAAGTTTTAACGACACTTTTTGCTATAGTTATAAGGAATTTCGTTCCATCCAGGTGTCCCTTGACACCTCTCAAGTTTTTGTTTTAATCTAAGCATAAATATAGGTAGTTTGCTTACTTGATGGTCCTGCAGCGAACGGCCCTGGTTGTAGTGGCCCGGCCCTGGTCTACACATTTAGTAGATCCTGTAAAATATTTCATATAATAATTATTATTTCATAGGTGTTATGACCAGTTTTGTTAGTTTATCCTATTAATATGATAAATGTGAAAATCCGTAATCCTGTGTATGAATATGTTTATGTTTGTTACATCTCCACGTATACCTATGTAATACTACTGAACCAATTGTGATGAAACTTAGTATTATAGGTTGATAGCTAGGGATGACAAACTCACTACTTGAGGCAGATTTCCCAAGATTACCTATTATTATTATTATTGAGTAATAGTAACAACAAACATTAATTGCCTATACTTTTAATAACAACGGTTTTCAGTCTTGACAAAAAAACCTTTATGTATACTTATAAATTTAAAAAAAGTCTGAATTTCAAAAAGTCGTAAAACATAAGTGTTCAAGTACGAAGGGTGAATAAGTTTACCTACCTGGTATATCGAGAGAAGGAAATCATTTTTTTTTTTCAATGTAGTACAAACTTACCTTATGGTTTAGCAATGCGGTAGGTAGTTGTAAATTTCCCAAAGATGGACGGTCCCGGCTGGGAATTAACGTGAACCGTCGAATGAGATGAACTTGTGCCCATTATATTCATTAAATGCTGATCCTGGAAAGTAAAAATAACTTTTCTTACAAACTTAGGGATAAAAATTAAGGTATAGATACAACAATACGGCTACTTTACAACAACTTTGGTTGGAAATCCGGAGATGACAAAGGGGGATTGGGAAAGCAACATTTTGTCCACATTTCACAGCTGAAAAACGAAATACGTACCTATCTATGTTTAAATTTGCAATAATTTACAATACATGGGTAAGGGTATGTACGTTATATAGTTATTTTCTATTTCTAGGGTTCGTAGGAGGTGCAAAGATATCGTGATTCTGACTTTTTAGGTTAGTAGGTATAAACAGAACAGGTGAATAAGTTTACCTACCTGGTATATCGAGAGAAGGAAATCATTTTTTTTTTCAATGTAGTACAAACTTACCTTATGGTTTAGCAATGCGGTAGGTAGTTGTAAATTTCCCAAAGATGGACGGTCCCGGCTGCGAATTAACGTGAACCGTCGAATGAGATGAACTTGTGCCCATTATATTCATTAAATGCTGATCCTGGAAAATAAAAATAACTTTTCTTACAAACTTAGGGATAAAAATTAAGGTATAGATACAACAATACGGCTACTTTACAACAACTTTGGTTGGAAATCCGGAGATGACAAAGGGGGATTGGGAAAGCAACATTTTGTCCACATTTCACAGCTGAAAAACGAAATACGTACCTATCTATGTTTAAATTTGCAATAATTTACAATACATGGGTAAGGGTATGTACGTTATATAGTTATTTTCTATTTCTAGGGTTCGTAGGAGGTGCAAAGATATCGTGATTCTGACTTTTTAGGTTAGTAGGTATAAACAGAACAGGTGAATAAGTTTCCCTACCTGGTATATCGAGAGAAGGAAATCATTTTTTTTTTCAATGTAGTACAAACTTACCTTATGGTTTAGCAATGCGGTAGGTAGTTGTAAATTTCCCAAAGATGGACGGTCCCGGCTGCGAATTAACGTGAACCGTCGAATGAGATGAACTTGTGCCCATTATATTCATTAAATGCTGATCCTGTAAAATAAAAATAACTTTTCTTACAAACTTAGGGATAAAAATTAAGGTATAGATACAACAATACGGCTACTTTACAACAACTTTGGTTGGAAATCCGGAGATGACAAAGGGGGATTGGGAAAGCAACATTTTGTCCACATTTCACAGCTGAAAAACGAAATACGTACCTATCTATGTTTAAATTTGCAATAATTTACAATACATGGGTAAGGGTATGTACGTTATATAGTTATTTTCTATTTCTAGGGTTCGTAGGAGGTGCAAAGATATCGTGATTCTGACTTTTTAGGTTAGTAGGTATAAACAGAACAGGTGAATAAGTTTACCTACCTGGTATATCGAGAGAAGGAAATCATTTTTTTTTTCAATGTAGTACAAACTTACCTTATGGTTTAGCAATGCGGTAGGTAGTTGTAAATTTCCCAAAGATGGACGGTCCCGGCTGGGAATTAACGTGAACCGTCGAATGAGATGAACTTGTGCCCATTATATTCATTAAATGCTGATCCTGGAAAATAAAAATAACTTTTCTTACAAACTTAGGGATAAAAATTAAGGTATAGATACAACAATACGGCTACTTTACAACAACTTTGGTTGGAAATCCGGAGATGACAAAGGGGGATTGGGAAAGCAACATTTTGTCCACATTTCACAGCTGAAAAACGAAATACGTACCTATCTATGTTTAAATTTGCAATAATTTACAATACATGGGTAAGGGTATGTACGTTATATAGTTATTTTCTATTTCTAGGGTTCGTAGGAGGTGCAAAGATATCGTGATTCTGACTTTTTAGGTTAGTAGGTATAAACAGAACTTACCGCAAAGCATTTCTTCTTCCAGGTTTAGGAAACCGAGATAATTTAATGCCCGGCACTTTGCCAGGCATTAAATTATCTTTGCTTTTCACATTTTCTATAAACGTAAGCCATATTGAAATAAGTTCACAACACAAACAATATATTCACTTAAAAATAAACAACACAAAGAGTCAATTTTTCGCTTCCAAAATACACCAACACTAATGCGGAGCAACAAAGTTCACGCAACTCAACGTAATAACGGAGAAAACATAAGTTTTTCCAAGATAATTGAAGATAATTCTTCAACACAAACTATTCAACCAACATGCCATGATATAGTCCGGGCGGCGGCTGCAAAATATCAACCTCATCGAATAACTGAAAAATATCACTTTCCACGAAAAGAAGACCTAAAATAAATAAGAAAAAAATTGGTCTGCCGGGGTACTGCTTGGGGGGTCCTTCGCAGTGAATTAAAATATGGTCCACTTCGGATCATCATTTTATTTCATGTGGTTACTGAACGAAACATTATTCTTGGCTTTAGAATTAATTAATAGAGTCTAAAAAATCAAGACCGGTGTTGGAGGGTTCCGCAGACCAACCAATTTTACGAGTCCGGTCGGGAGGTCCATTTTACCTCATCGAGTTACCGGATGAAACTAAGTTTTTCTAGTGGCTAAAATTATGCTCTCTAAACATAAGTTGGTCTGCCATCTCGCTCGCGGTAGTTTTTGCAGTCCGACCACTTATGAACACGCAACTCTGAACATTTTGTTTTAAGTTCGGTTCAAACTGATAGGTAGGTAACTACTATAATAAAATAATTTATTTTATTATAGTGTGACCAGGGGCGTCTCTAGCTCATGTAGCGCCCGTGTGCAAATATCTCCTTGGCGCCCTTTAGTAAGAGTTAAGAGTGATTCCAATAAGGAATAATAAAGGTACAAACAACAGTACTAACTTGACGTAGGAACCCCTAATATTATTTTTTAATTAAGTTGAAAAAATATGTCGGGAACCAATAGGTACCTACATACACCAATATCTTTTGAATGAAATGTCCGAATTAAATAATTCAAAAGGTTCTAGAAAGGTATGTTCACGAGTTCCAGGTCGGCAATGGCACACGTACCTACGTAGGATTTTTTTCCCTTCCTCATAATATCCGTAGCCTCCATGAACACGTTCAAATTCCACCCCCATTTCACCCACATGACCGTGCAGATCACCACCCAAAACGATTCCCTGTGACAACGAGATAGCCCCAAGGACCTCGCCGAGTTTATCCCAAAACCACCTCTTATCAGCGTCGCTACAACCGACCTTCGAAAGTTCAGTTTTAACCATTAATATTTTTTCTTGATTTTTCAAGATTTTTTCTATTTCAAATGTAAAAAATCTTGATTTTAAATCAGATCGAAATACCTATTTCTAGGGAGGAATGTAAAGAGTTAAATTAAAATAGATTTGTTTGCGAATTCATTTATTCCTAGTAAGAAATAATATATACCTACCTATAACAGATAGCATTTCTGTTATTTTAGTAAAAAATGTACCTAATCTTACTAGATTCATTTAATTTTAAGAACTTACTATCTATATAAATATTGACCTATATAAATATTGCAATAAATAATTAAAAAAAAATAGTTTCACCTTTAGGTATTACAGTGATAGGACTAGCAGTTTTTATCATAAATAAATCTTTAAGCTAGATAACTAGCTAAACGATTTACACAGAGGTGTTACAGAATATTAAATGTTTTTATAGTAAAAATATTGAATATATTGTGAACAGCGTATTTAATTGAGGAAAAATATTTTTTATGAACATTTCATGGTATATAACCGAGATACTAAGTCATGCCTCATGTCAAAGGAGTCATATTGAACTCTGAGCGTAGTGAAGGGCTCTGGTTTAGTGATACGAGATATTCAAGCTACCTTAGACTAGAAGTATCATTCATTATCTCGTGATATCTCGCACCGTGAGAAGAGAACCCAGTTTTACATATACTTCTCACCTCACAACTTCGGAAAAAATCGTTTTGCACGCAGATTTCTGTGTGAATTTTGCACGCTAGTGTGCAAAGAGTTTTCAAAATTCGAATCTGTCTTTTCCATACATTTCTCTAAAGCAAGTCCTTAGAAAATGTGCGTGAAGAAAATACGTGAGAACCATCAGTCGCCTTCTACGACACCCTAGTATGAAGAGTTGGGGTTGGCCTATTCTCGTCCGGAACCAACCCGGACAAGACACGTACTCACAGAAGACCAGCCTCGGGGTTTGCCAGCGAGCGATGGAGCGCAGTATTTTGAGTGTCAAATTAATGGACAAAATCCGAAACACAGAACTGCGCTCTCGCACAAAGATCGTGGATGTCGGTCAACTACCAGGTTGCGAGATGGCAGACCAACTTATATTTAAAGAGCATAATTTTAGCCACTAGAAAAACTTAGTTTCATCCGGTAACTCGGTTACTGAGGTAAAATGGACCTCCCGACCGGACTCGTAAAATTGGTTGGTCTGCGGAACCCTCCAACACCGGTCTCGGACGACATGATTTTTTAGACTCTATTAATTAATTCTAAAGCCAAGAAGAAGGTTTCGTTCGCCACATGAGATAAAATGATGGTCCGAGGTGGACCATATTTTAATTCACTGCGAAGGACCCCCAAGCTGTACCCCGGCAGACCAATTTTTTTCTTATTTTGTTTAGGTCTTTTTTTCGTGGAAAGTGATATTTTTCAGTTATTCGATGAGGTTGATATTTTGCAGCCGCCGCCCGGACTATTAAGACTTTCCCGTGTTGCCATTAACATAAACTTCATATTTCATAGTAAATTTAAATTGGTCCAGATAGTCCGCTGTTTTTTCTTCTTTTCAAATATCAAATATTATATTTACTTGCAGCTATTGTATAACATAACGGTTAATTTCTTAAATTATACATATTTTATATAGTCAATTAACAAATCATTAAATTTATTACAAAATCAATAGGAAATAAACTCCAATGTTCGGAGACTTTGGATAACATGGCAATCTACATAAATTAGTCGGTGTGTTTATGGTTTTTCCACGCCATCTACACAATACACCAAAGGAACTACTGTGTACTGTGCCATCTACATCGATTTTAAGGTATTATATCGTTCTGCGATGCCAACTTAGTACCAAGCTATGGGTATAGATAGAGCTTCCATCAGTGTTGCCTAGGTTCAATACATTTGTTAACAGCGCCTGTTCGTCCGTGTTGTACGTAGAAAGACGTGTCTTTGAAAACGCGGAAACGTAACGTTACGTGTCTCTGTTATCGATTTCGTAGTTCTTGTTTTATTCATGGATATGTACTTGAGTAAACCGCACACACAATCAAACAGTGAGTAGATTGAAGATTAATTATTTTAGTTCCTGTTATTTACTGTCTGTGATAGCTTCAGGGTTAGATTTTTTTATTTACCAGTCGGTATTCCAAAGTTCCATACAAACGTCCTAGGATAAATTTAACCGCAATGCTCATTGAGGACCTCTGCTAAATTTTAAGGTTAAGCGGTTTAGACAGTCAGTCAGTTGTCCAATATTGTTTTTCAATGAGCGTTATTTACACTTGCGTTTATTTTTTATCAGTTTGTTTTACTAGAAACATCTACGCGTCATCTACGCGTAAAATTCTCTAAGCCTTTTATGTTGTTATGACTTTTTACTAGAGATGGGCAGACTAGTCGTCAACTAACAATTATGCAATAAAACCAATATTTAATTGAATTAATAGTACCTACAGTATGAAGGTGGATAGTCAGAAAAACGTAAACAAAACAAGTCATAGTCATTCTACTACGCGTCATCTACCTACGCGCAAAATTCTCTAAACCTTTTATGTTGTTATGACTTTTTACCCGACTGCCGGGGTTATTCCACTAATCCCCATTGATAATCCCCATTAGTATAAAAAGTTTATACGAATATTAGATTTTTTTTTAGACATAAACCACACAAACCCCTATAAATTTACAGCGTTAGTTCATAATCGGGATTAATGGACGGAATGATAGGAACTAATATTTTTTCTTACAAATCCTAATATTTTTACAACTTTATCATTACCTATAATTATGATTGAACATTAATATTAAAATATTTATAATCCTTGAAATTCATAAAATTACTATCCATAACTTCGTTTTTACTAATATTTGTTTAATTTTCTTAATCATAAATGTTTTTATCCATATTATTGTAAATCATAATGTCTATGTTCATACAATAAAGAACTAAGCACCCTTTTAAGTACGACCGAACGTTCGTTTCTCACGTAGTTTTTATATTTACAGTAGCATGGCACAGACCTCAGTCTGCCACTTCGAGGCAAGAAGAGGAGCTAATTCAGAAGTGCATCCGCGCTCTCACCTCGGCCACCGATCCGGTTGAGAAGCTTCGCCTGCTGTGCTTGTCTCATGGCGCTACGGGAATACTTGAACTTGGCAGGTATGATGAGTAATTAATTGTATATTATCATTAGTATGGTACCTCAGTCTGCCAATTCAAGGCAAGAAGAACGACTTTGTGCCTTGAATTCAGAAGAGCAACTTCTAGAATCTTCTGTTTGAACAGTTTCGTCTGATGTGATATCGAGGCGCTTTTGGAGTTCTGGGACTTGGCAGGCATGTTAAGTAATTGTCTATTATCATACATAAGCATGGTACCTACTTCAGTCTACCAATTTAAGGCAAGAAGAATGACTTTGTGCATTAAATTCTAAAGAGTAACTTCTAGAATCTTCTGGTTGAGAAGCTTCGTCGGATGTGATGTCGAGGCGCTTCTGGAGTTCTAGGACTTGGCAGGTATGTTAAGTAATTGTCTATTATATTATCATTAGCATGGTACCTACTTCAGTCTGCCAATTCAAGGCAAGAAAAACGACTTCGGGCCTAGAATTCAGAAGAGCATCCAGAATTTTCTAGTTGAGAAAATTCATCTGATGTAATCTCAAGGCTTCTGGAATTCTAGGACTTAGCAGATAAGTTCAGTTGTTGTCTAAGATCATTAGTATGACAGTCTGCCAAGTCAAACCAAGAAGAGGAGTTTCTTGTTTTCCAGCCTTAATCTAATGTTAGCCCAACTAACAGATCTACACTACACGGCATCGGCATCTGAAACATTAAACATTGAATTACTTACCCGCAACATATTTGTCAAATTACTAAAATATGTATACCTACCAATCTAAGACCTGAGCCATTACACCCTTTATGGTGGCAATAAACTTGACCAAATTACTGAATTCAACAACAACAGGCAACAGGCGCTTATTAAGTAGGTGTAAATTACACGTGTTTTATAGATCCGTATCCAAGGCCAGTTCAGGAGTTTAATACTTCAAGGTTAGTCCTTATGTATGTACGTACATACCTCTGGCATTAGTTTAAATCCCTGGATAGCTTTAGGTATATTATTTAGGAGCTCTATTGACGAATAATTACCTCAGTTACGTGGCCCAGGTAGGGGAAGGTGGTACAAAACGATCCCTGCGGGTAAAACGATCCCTGATTTTTATCGACTTAGCGACGCAATCTAGTAGATTTGATTAAAACAAGTAGCTCCGCAGGCTACTTGTTTTTTACTCGTTCACTCAGTGGTGCGCAAACTGTCATGGCGGTGTGAGTGTTAACAACATTTTTTTCACAAAAAAACTAAAATCAAGCTGTCTAATCTAAAGTAAGCACAGATTTGATATTATACAGGGTCTTTTGACGAGGGGGTATTAAGCTGAAAATGATCCCCATACAGGTAGGTAAAAATGATCCCAGGGATCATTTTACCCACTGTTGACGATTATATTTTATTAGGGTCCATATTGGCTCAAATAAAATTCTAAATCCTATTCTTTGTCTTACTACCGATTTGTGTTCATAATAATCACTCTTCATAATTTTATTTTTCATACTTTTTTTTCAATTATATATATTTTTTAGTTTTAACCGCGTGGTGTTTATTACTTTTAGCATTGTTTCAACGCTTAATATTTCAAGAATTTACAGGTCCCTTCTTCAGGATTGACTGGAAAATTCAAATTCTTTAATTTCAATACAAAATTGCGAAAACAGAAGAAAAATCTATACATTTTTTATTTATTAATTTTTATTACTACCTTAAAGCTCCTAACGGAGCTTATAGCAGTTAGTGATCATATATTTTTTATTAATACTGTTTTTTCAAATATTTTTACTTCATAACATTCAATGATCATAGCGCTTTAATTAATAATGTTGTACCTACGTCACGCTTGCGCCGCCCACGTTCTAACATTAACCTAACCTACCCTAGTCGGTGTGCGCCGTATATTTTTTTCGAAGTTCGAGAATGACAATAGTAGGCGAATTTTCTGGTATTTATGTCAAACATTTCAGAAGACTTATTTTTTCATGTTACTGTCATGTTGTCACAAGTATTCTGTTGTATGGCAGTTAGTCATTGATCACGAAGAGGTAAATAAATGGTACCTGATGTCTTCAAATGTGTTATTTCTACTTTTTTGTCTCAATTAAATCAACAGGGCAAAACGATCCCCCGTAATCATTTTGCCCCTATTCCGGGGATTGTTTTGTACACCGGGGTGTACAAAATGATCCTTTACTAGACCTTGACAACAAACGGAATAGGAGAAAAACTTATTGAGATAATTGAATAGAAATCTTACTAATTTGTAGGACGATAAACTAGTTAACCACAATAACCATAAATTTTACGAAATCATTGATTAACACTATTTCACAGCAGTTTTCCCTTAGGGGGGTCATTTTGTACCACCTTCCCCTACGATCTTTTTGTGGTGTGTGGACCACAAAGAATTTCTTTTCAAACACTCTTCAAAATTCTTGCCTCTATGTCATGCGGTTTGGGCTCTGCGTTGATATTATAAGGTCATTCAGTCGAGATATTGAATTTTATATACATTTTCTCTACGCATCAATTTAAGGTAAATTGGAATACATTTCAGGATTTTCCGGCGAATGGATGACGATGGAAACAAACAGTTGAACAAGGCAGAATTTATTAACGGCATCAAAGATACTGGCTTGGAGGTTGATAAAGAGGTAGGTATCTAGTACATGTTGTACTTACAGTCCATAAACTATGTAGGTAATATTGGTATAGAATAATGTTTAGTTTTTTTATCCCGATACCCGACTAGTGCCACAACACAGTGTGCAGTGTGCAGCGTGCAAAAAGCCGCTCTTTGCATGCAGCATAAAAAATAGGTACGCTTTTATGTGAGTGTTGGCAGCACTTTCATTAACCATGCATCGACGCGTTTCGGCTTTAAGGCCCCTCGCCCACGGCGACTTTTTGTAGCGATACTGTCGCGCGTTCGCATCGATACAGTCGCGATGCGATCGCTAGCTGTGTGCCCTCGCTCACGATAACCACGATTCAGTCGCGATGTCAACGCGACACCCGTCGCGCTTCTGTCGCGATGCAAACGCGATTCAGTAACGAACGGCACAATGCCTGTGGTGATCGCTACAGTTGTTCCGTTCGTTCCCTCCCCGATGTCGTCCGACACGGTCGCGCGTTTGCGTCGATACAGTCGCGATGCTGCAGCGCGTTGGCATTGCGTATGTAGCGCGTTGCAAATGCGACTAACGCGCGTTAGTAGCGCTGCTGTTGCGCGTTTACGAAACGCGCTACAAAAAGTCGCCTAGGGCGAGGTCCCTAAAAAGCAATCTTCAGAAATGAAGACTGACGTAGTTGTGAGGGTGACAACAGTTAGTAATGGCACCGCTCACTCGACACAGTTGACTCGCCGACAGTTGGAACAAGAGATTCTCTGTAGTACGAGCAGGTATAACATAGTTGATATTATTATGGAGTTCCGAAAAAGTACGAGCAGCTATAACATAGTTGATATGGAGTTCCGAAAAATAACACCTAATAAAAATTTTGGGCCTTGTAGCCCGGGGTCTAAAAGGTTACGTTAACCTCTGCCCGTCGTAAAAGGCGACCAGAAGGGGTTTTTCTGGTGGGAGGCTTGGGCCGCGGCTTGTTACCACTCGTACGTGTTCCGATACGTTAGCCAGTGCAGCCACTAAGGAAGACGGGTCGAATCTTCTTCTACTGCCGTCTTCCTTTTTTTAGATGAGCGTGTTAAATCTTAGACCATTATCATTACTTACTATCATGTGAGATAGTGGTCAAATGCTCGTCTATCGTGTGTAATGAATTAATAAAACAATTACACTGTCAAAAAGTTATCAGATGTCATGTACCTAAAGCCAAGCTTATAACTCTACACGCCCCAACTCCACAAGCACCTTACTTCACAAACTCAACATCTTAGCCAAATGGCTGGCCGTTTCGCTACCATGCATGGGTTTTCTGTTAAACATTTGTTCTTGCGGTAATGAAACGGCCAAGCCCATATATTTTGGC
Source organism: Idaea biselata (assembly GCA_958496205.1). NCBI lineage: Eukaryota > Metazoa > Arthropoda > Insecta > Lepidoptera > Geometridae > Idaea > Idaea biselata. The sequence goes on from OY292399.1 coordinate 18,034,502, forward strand.
TAAGATGTTGAGTTTGTGAAGTAAGGTGCTTGTGGAGTTGGGGCGTGTAGAGTTATAAGCTTGGCTTTAGGTACATGACATCTGATAACTTTTTGACAGTGCCCATTATATGATCTCGCTCTCGTCTTGGCTACATTTTACATGAAAATGTTTTTGTGGGGATTTCATCTCTTTTTGTAGTTTGCCTAATTATTACTTTTTTTTCCAATCAAACAACCTTTCAGCTTCATAATATTAGTAGGTAAAGAAGGATGTATTCATTTATAAATCAGTATTTTTTTTCCTTTTTTCATTTCCGATGAATCGTGAATTAACGACTTACGCGTCACGTCGTAGCTGTTGGTACGGCGTTTAGGCCCTTGTTTCCAATGTCCCCCAATTGTTTGGCCACCACTGGCGGATAGCGAAACAACTTTTAAATATATTCTTGTTGTCCATTACTGTACGACAGCGGTAAACCTTTCTAATTATCAATCAATTTTCATACCTAAAGCACCTGTAATACACATTAGGTGTTGTGCGCGCGCTTAACTCCATCCCCTAATTTAAAGGGTGAATAACTAAAAAGCCTGTTTTTCTGTATTTTATTATTTATAATAAGAAGTTGTAGTACCCCTAGCATCAAAATTTGCGAAAGTCTCATACAAATAGCCATCCCTTAATTTTAGGGGTTGGGGGATGAAAGTTTCAACTTTTAGAATTTTTTAGTTGTTTGTGTACTAATACCAACCTACATACCAAATTTTAGCTTTCTAGGACTTCGGGAAGTACCATTTGAATTTTGATGATCATCAGTGAGTGAGTGAGTGAGTCAGTGACGAAATCGGGGGTTTTTAGATATCAATTAAATCTAAACTATAGGAGCTATGTAATTGAAACTGTGTATTTTTATTAAGTCCCCTATTGACATTATACTCCGTGATTTACATTCATCTGGTATATTCCAAACCCAAGTTATGAGGGTTCAAAAAACCGACGAAACCTTTCGAGAAAAGGTAGGTAGTGCCCGTACGCTTCGCTGGCTCGTCTTGGCGGGGGCACTACCGTGCCCCCAGATTTATGATATATATATTCTATACTTATACTTACTTACCTATCTATACTTCTATACTAATATTATAAAGATTTGTATTTGTGTGTGTGTCGTATGTTTATCTTCTTCTTCTTCTTCTTCTTTTATATATAAAAATGAAACGTTTTCCGTTGTCACGACATCACGCGTGAACGGCTGGACCGATTTCGATAATTCTTTTTTTGTCGTGTTTGCTATTGTCAGGAGAAGGTTCTTATGAAAGAAAAAATGCTAATCCGATTTCGATGAATTTTATTTTTTTATACTAAACGACAGGACAACGTCTGTCGGGTCAGCTAGTTATGAATAAAATCAAAAACTACTGGACTGATTCCAAAAATTCTTTCTCCATTAGAAAGCTTCCTTCACCCTATTAAGATATTCTATTATTAAGATATTCCCACGGGATCGGGACTTACGCGGGTGAAACTCCGGGACGCAGCTAGTCTATAGTATAAAAGACGTTAGAAAACTTTCCAAAAGGTTAACTTTTACATCAATTGTATTATTTCAGACCAGAGAAGCTTTGTTCGATAAATTTAACATAGACAACAGTGGATTGGTCAGTGTCGAGGAGTTCCTGAAGCAAATACGTGTAAGTATAACTCATTATTTTATTTTATTTAATACCTTGTGAAAATATTGTGAAATACCGATCAAACTTTATTTTTGTTAGAAGGCATAATATTAAACGATAACAAGTAATAATTTGAGTCCGACCGAAACTGGTTTTCCGGTCGAAACCGAAACCGAAACCGAATATTCGGCACCGTGGCTTCAGTTTCAGCCGAAACCGAAACTCACGTGGTCAAGAATAAAATTCTTTAAAATACTGAAACTTGGTGCATTTTTCCCATTTTTCTGCATTAATTAGGACATGAAACGGAAACACAGTATTTTAAGTTTGTTGCAATCATTTATTTATAACTTAATAATAAAAAAAAAGAAATTGTTCAAATTAAGTTCTCATAGCAAAATCTTTATCAATGACGTTGCCGCGAGAAACAAAGTTAGGCGAACGTGCACGACAATTTCCGAAATCAGTTTCGGTTTCGGCAAAAGTTTCAGCCAATTTTGGCCGAAACCGAAACTGCCCCCGAAACTTGATTTTTGGTCGAAACTCGGCCGAAACCGAAACCGAACTTTCGGTCGGGCACTAGTAATAATAGGTGATCAAACGAACTTACCAAGTGAAGTTCGATCATTATAATATGAGTTGGTTAATTCGAAGATATATTATGTTTAACTAGTAGTCCCCTTGACATACAGGCAATGACGTACGTATTTTTAGAGAAAATGTAAAAAGTAACAGTTTTACTTCTACCTATCCTCACTCCTGCCGCTCTTACCTCATTCTGTTTAGAGTTTGAAGCAAAACTTCAAGAAGATATTAACTGGGTTTTTGTATAATTAACAACCGTTATAAGGGTGAGGCGGGTGGTTATATATCTTCGAATTAACCAACTCATATTATAATGATCGAACTTCACTTGGTAAGTTCGTTTGATCACCTATAATATAGCGTTGGTTAATTCTCGATATATTATGTTTAACTAGTAGATATTCAGAGTGGTAATAAGTTTTGCTTTCCATGTAGGTCTTAGACATTTGAAATAATATATTCTAAGTTGAGTATCGAACATAGATATTTATTTCCCGTCTCTAGTCGTCTAATATACTAGCCCTTACTTGACCATTGGTGAGTAAGAATTTGAAGGTAAAGACCGTGAGTTTAAGATTTAAGGAAATTAATCTCTAAAATAATAATCAAGAATCATTAATGTTAACAAAATAATGTTAATCTACTCTTTAGACGTCACGTCGGCGCAGAGCCGGTATTAGCAGTCCCGCGTTCCGGGATTGGCGTTTTGATTATTTCGTTAATTATGGTGAAATGTGCACAATACTTATCTTAAAAAGAAAAATTAAAGTTTTTACTTAGCAGTGCACTGGGCTAGATGACTGTTTGATAGGTTAATTTTATTCAATTTTGTTCCAAAGGTAATTTTGAATTATGAACAATTTATAGTTGTGTATTCACATCGTTATTGTGACGTGCGTGCCTTACATCATGGTACAAAGATGTCGCATTATGTATGGAGCAGTTCGTGACTCAAGTATAGGTCTTTTTCGGTTTCCCAAATGTGTTGATTTCTACTTGATTAGTTAGTATTTGTGAAGTATCGCCAGATAGTTAAACATTCTGTATCAGGGTTAATTTTATTTGATTCAGAATTTCGACAAATTGTTTTTATTCTTGATATAAAAATCGATTACCCAGCTAATACTGTTGGTCCTGCACCGTTGCCTAATGCGCCTATTTAAGTGGCACGTGTGAATTGTTTACCACTAATTCTATTTACGTATGTTATACTGTACCGTGGTTTTTATATTGAACCAAATGTTAACGTTATTTATAACTTTGGCAAGATATTTTTAACTGTATAGTAAAAATAGCCAAAAGCTACAGGTAATAAAACGGTGAAATTCCTTAATAAAACATAAATGAATGGAACCACTTGAGTATGTTTACTTGTTGTGGTATAAAGCCATGCCTGAGTGTAGGGTGGCTTGGTGGGAGTATACGGAGGAAACCAATTGAATTGTTCGTGTAATGTACAACGCCATATTTGAGGCGATTTGTCGATGATAGCTAAGCTTGAATCAGATCGGATTGGTAAAGATAAATTTAATTTACTGTTTCTATATGAGATGTGTTTGCACCGGGATTCGATGATTATTTTACTCCCAGGGTTTACTAGCACGGTATATAATATATGTAAATGTTTTTTCCTTCTATTGCAGAAAATTGTCTACGATTCAGGGCTAGCACTGAAAGGCGCCGGTGGCACTTAGGATACTAGGTACAATCTTGTGAGGGAAATTGAAATTGAGATTGTTGCAATTGAATCTTAAAACACTAATTTCTAATTTTCCGTCTAATCTTAAGCATTTCCACTGGTTAAGAGTTTCGTTAGCGTTCTGTGCCTAATTCTCGTATGTGAATTTTTACCTAATAATAAATATCCAGTGCGAATAAATTGAGCGTATAACAATTTTCAGGAAATATTAACTTTGTCACAATCTTATTGTACAAAATGGAGTTGAAATTTCGTTTCAGCTATTAAAAGATATTATTTTGTTACAATATGGTTCAAATAGTTATATTTGGAATATTTAAGGGCTTGTTCGAAATGAGGCCATATTCAACAATGAGTTGTTAAAGGTTTTCTAATTACCAAAGGTATGATCGGTATTCAGCTAAAGCTGCCGCACCACTTTATTATATTCATATAATTATTATATAATCTGTGATTCGCAGACTAAGTGAGCTACTGTCATAGGCAGTATGACGTAACTGATTTTTACCTATATTGAAACGGTGTAATTATGTACAGATATATATATTATTTATAGAAAATTGCGGGCATGCCATGTTGCGGAACAATTGCCAAGTCAAACGGTAGGGTCGTCAGGAGACGAAGTATTTTTCCTGTACTTCCCGCTCCCCCCCTTGTTTTGACGGGCGCGTAAATGTTTTTCTGTAGTTGCAGCGTGCAGATTGAGTGCCCGTCATAATATCCTAAGTTTTACTTTAACTAAATACTGGGTAAGGTTGGCCATCCAGAGACGTCTCCAGTCTCTTATAGAGGATGCCGCGTGGGAACGACCTTGATTTAAAACTATAATTGTGTTTTGTTTAGTATTTAGTTATTTTATTTTTGTTAGTTATAGTTATCTATAATTACCTAAATGTATTTTGTTTTTAAGATAAAAAGATTTTTCTTTGTCTTATGACATTTTTCGTCTATGGCGGAACTCTAGTATTATATGTTATCCGAAAACTATTTCGTCCTTTTCGGTGTCGAGTGAGGATGTCCTCAGCCTTCAAGTACACCAAAGTCAATCACAGCAATTGTTCGTCTAAGCATGTAGAACAAAGCAGGAAGCCCCTTTCAATTTGATCGACCTCACCAGGGCACATGATGTATTGGCGTAGGTCGGTTAATAAACAACAACTAAGTTACTCATAACTTTCGATTCTAAAGTCAGATTAAAGTTAGTTTTCATTCTGCAGATGCAACTGGCTAGACTAGTTCTTCCTTATAGCAGCCGAGTCGGGTCTGCGTAAGGTTCCGTTATTGGCATTTAAAAATTATCGAGTTTGTTTTTTGGATTATATAATCATGTAACCTACCTGAAACACCATAAGCAACACTCTGTTTACTGTATGTAAACATTGTAATAATTTTATTGTGGGCGTGGTTACAATAAACAAATAAAAGCCATATATATATATTTATATATTTTGTGTAGGGTTCGTTCAACAAAACAAACGCGTCCCAATTTACCAATAAGTTGGTATACTTGTGAAAACATTCTACTGGAATAAAGTATTTAAGTGTTGGATCAGTTATTCATGTCAAAACACGTAAAAAAAATACTTTTGAGATAACTTACAGTTTACTTGTATATAAGTGTTTTATGGTAAACTATTGTAAGGGTAATTGTATTTAGGTAGAAATAACATTACTTAGGAAAGAAGAGTTACCTCACGTATGTGTGACTCGCAGTCATAGGTACATAACAATATTTACAGGTACATATACTCAAAAACCAATGTGGCGTAGGAGCCACCTCTTCACCACCAGGAACTAAGTCAACATCGGAGTTGGTTTCGGGCGTTGCTTCGCCTATAGCAAGCGTGTTGGATGTCATTGTTTTTTACCATGTACAATATTTTTTCCGATCTGGCTGTCATAATAATGTACTAGTTTGCCATTCCGAGGATATTTGTGATATTATTGTGTATCTAGGTAAAATTACCTAAAAAGTAACTAGCTGTTTGCTTCTATTTATGAATGACTCCTATTCAAGCGTAACAAATATAAAAAAATATTTGGGAATTAATTTTTATTAGGTACCTCAAGGTACCACGCGTGTAGGTATGAATACCCAAAAGTTAACTCGCAGGTAACTTCTGTATGGGTGGCTCGCAGTCAAACATAACAAATATTTAGGAATAAATCACTTATTAGGTGCCGAAAGGTACCGTGTGTAGGTGTAAAACACCAGGAACATAACTCGCAGTTAACTTCCGTATGAGTGACTTGCAGTCAAACATACCGATGATGTACATGTACAATTAGGAATAAATTCCTTATTCGGTGCCGAAAGGTGCCGTTTGTGGGTGTAAAACACCTGGAAGATAACCCGCAGTTAACTTCCGTATGAGTGACCCGCAGTCAAACATACCGATGATGTACATGTACAATTAGGAATAAGTTCCTTATTCGGTGCCGAAAGGTACCGTTTGTGGGTGTAAGACACCTGGAAGATAACCCGCAGTTAACTTCCGTATGAGTGACCCGCAGTCAAACATACCGATGATGTACATGTACAATTAGGAATAAATTCCTTATTCGGTGCCGAAAGGTACCGTTTGTGGGTGTAAAACACCTGGAAGATAACCCGCAGTTAACTTCCGTATGAGTGACCCGCAGTCAAACATACCGATGATGTACATGTACAATTAGGAATAAATTCCTTATTCGGTGCCGAAAGGTACCGTTTGTGGGTGTAAAACACCTGGAAGATAACCCGCAGTTAACTTCCGTATGAGTGACCCGCAGTCAAACATACCGATGATGTACATGTACAATTAGGAATAAATTCCTTATTCGGTGCCGAAAGGTACCGTTTGTGGGTGTAAAACACCTGGAAGATAACCCGCAGTTAACTTCCGTATGAGTGACCCGCAGTCAAACATACCTATGATGTACATGTACAATTAGGAATAAATTTGAATTAAGTATTTTTGAGGGTAGTTGCATAATGTAAATTGATTCCAGGAAATTGGTTGTTGGATTCGATAAATTGATATCTAGATGATGAGATTTTTGAAGGGCTTACGGAAACGGATTGCATACGGAAATTTTCAAAAATAAATTACAGACCACAAATATGAATATTTGTGGAACGATTTTAAAATGCAACTACCAACGAACAAAAATTTCAAAAGAGCGTTACTTTACTGATATTAAATGTTATAAATTACTCACATTTTTCTTCTTCTTTTTTCGTTTTTTACAAGACAATGTGGTAACGTCTTGTCACTGCCACGTACGAAAAAGGAATGAGGTAAGAGCGGCAGGAGTGAGGATAGGTAGAAGTAAAACTGTTACTTTTTAAATTTTCTCTAAAAATACGTACGTCATTGCCTGTATGTCAAGGGGACTACTAGTTAAACATAATATATCGAGAATTAACCAACGCCATATTATGTAACATTTAAGTGATGGCGGTGTGATTATATTTGTAGCACGCAATATTAGATTGTTGACCAAGGGTGGAAAGTGAGCCATTTCCATTTATTATTAACCATTAATATCCGTTGTCTAGTACCCGTAGTACAAGCCTAGTGCTTAGTTTGAGGCTTGATTGCGCTGTATGTTATGTCGTGCAATATTTATTATTTATATTGTATGTTCCAGCCACCAATGTCTGATTCACGTCGGGCTAGCGTCGAGCAAGCGTTCAGGAAACTGGATAAGACAGGACATGGAGTGATCACAGTCGATGATATCAAAGGGGTGTATTCTGTTAATTCACATCCCAGGTTGGTACTAGTTAAAGTAAGAGGTAAGTATATTATACCTACCTACTTAAAAATTAAAAGTTACAATACCAAACAATTGAATATCTATACTAAAACTACACAATACACACATACATACATAAAAATTAAATCAAAAATTGTAACACAAACTAAATCTTATATAAAATAAATACCCATTCAAATTATTCATTGTATCCTGCGCAATAATTAAAAATTGTCGTCAAGGGGGTCCGCACGAGGCATCATCCCCAAAAGGCTGGCAACATTCCCTCTCTGTATAGCCAAGCTGACCCTCTGTGCGAGAAAGCTACCAGCCCTTCGGTCACCAGAAACCTCGTTTAGACGAGCTCCTAAATCCCTAAAAAAAGCACAGGCTTCGGGACCCCAGGGCCCTAAAGTTAATGGGGTGGCCCTCGAGTTTTTTGAGGCGGAACCAGACATCGCGACGCGTGCGTTGCGAATGGTTCACCTCGCATGCCTCGGGCTGTGTGGACGTGTGTGCTCACAGTGAGCATTCGCGTCATACGATCGTTGCGAACGCCGCCTTAGTCCGTGCGCTCCGTGTGGACGGACGGGTGTTTTCTATTGTTCTACTGACGAACCCTGTGCGTGGTTGTTTGCGTGCTCAGCTTGAGCATGTGTCATGTGGGACGAATGCCTCAGGTTGATGCATGCGTGAGGAACCATTCGCGATGTACGCCTCGCGATGTCTGGTTCCGCTGGTTCTGGTTTCGTTGGCATGCGATGCGATTTCGCCAGACAATGAGGGTAGATAGAAAATGCTCTTTTACACCCCTTAACATTATCCGATTTCAGTGATATTTTTGGATAATTGCCTCAAGGTAGCTAGATTTAAGCGTTTTTGCGTCAGTATAAGAAAAATAAAAAAAAGTTTTTAATTGAAAAAATAAGGGATTCGTTTAGTTACATACACCTAGTTCTTTTGTGAGATAATTACCCACTAAAAATCACATGATTCGGTTAAGGGGTGGAAAGAAGCTACCTATTTTTTTTGTATGGAGAGTCACGTGACCCTCTGCCCTCTGAGATATTAGCTTCGCTTGTAACAATACTTGGTATACATCTGGTTTCAGATATATGAGCGGTGAAGAGACGGCTGATAAAGTCATGAAGAGATTCCTCGCTACCTTCGAAATTGAAGGCACAGTCGATGAGACGGTAAGTAATACCTATGGCCGTATACAGAAATAAAGCTGGAAACTTATAAGCGCTTACCAGCGCTTGACAGCGCTGGTGACCCGCACAGGAAAATATATGAACGCGCGCCGATAAGCACTGAACGGTGCCGACAAGCTTCAACACGCGCTGGTCAGCGCTGGGCGCTGCCATTTACAATTGCCTGAGGTCTGCCTCAACTAGGGTTGCCAACACTTTTTTAGAAAAATATAGTATTTGTTGCTAAAAAATATAGTACGACCCAAATAAATATAGTATTTTTAAATATAGTACAAAAATTGAGAGGAATTTTGTAGAATATTTTAAAGGAAACGCGTACCTATTTTTTGCACTTAACCTATTTTTTTGCAAAAGCTATAAGTATTCGTTTGTATTTTCTTGATTAAAAATATTATGTCTCCCAACAATCAATCTCTAAATAATTAGCACCTTTTTTATTATGGCTTTTCTTTTTTTCCTGCACATAGAAAAAACCCCTCTGTATAGGCAGGGGAGGGCAGAGGAGGCTAGGATTTATAAAAGATTTTTTTTTAACATAAAATGCCAGAAATGTAGTATTTTTACGTACTATATGTGCTTTCAAAAGTATATAGTACGCAGAGCTAAAATATAGTACAATACTATATATTATAGTACGGTTGGCAACCCTAGCCTCAACCTGCTTCCTTTGTGTAGAACGGAGCAGCGCTTGACAGCGCTGCTCCGTTCTACACAAAGGAAGGCGGTAAGCGCTTATAAGTTTCCAGCTTTCTTTCTGTATACGGCCTATCGTCTGATACTTCTCAGAAAATCGTGTTAGAAATATCACTAATATTATTATTGACGACCTTTGTGGCGCGTCGGGGGAAGGCCCGACTGCAATGCAGAAGGTTGCGGGTTCGATTCCCGCCAGCTGCAAGTATTCTTAATTTGTAATATCTTCGCAGATCACAGTATTAGCGTTCTACAAACCTTAGTGGTTTTTAATGCTATGTATAATAAAATAATGTTATTTAAGTTTTTATTTTGATAATAAAAGAAAAAAAAATATGCTTTAAAGTAAATATTTTTTAGTTTAGTTCGACAAAGCATACTTCGACAACACAAATCTTCTAAGATGAATAATTCGACAAGTTTTAGTTCAACAAAGCATACTTTGATAACACAAACAAAATGTCAATGAATGAAAACAAAAAACAGCAGAGATACGGTACCTAGTCTCGGAAAATGAGACGATAAAACTGCGTCTAGCTGACGCACTAGCCTCAATAGTATGTCGAACCGTTGCCGCGCCGCGTGAGCACGTGCTGTCACATTGCGATAATCTTTTTGAAATCCATACGAATACCTTTTGCTTTTTTACAAATGCCTGAATCATTCTTAAAGACAAATGTATTTAAAAACAATAATTTTATGAAAATGCATGTAGGTGTCTCTAGCTCATTTTTCGAATACGCATAGTTAGAATATACCGTACTTATCTACTATTTTTGTTTTCATCTAAGGTTACGGGCGCATTTTTTTCAAGTTTTAATGCTAGTTGTTATTCCCAGGTAACATTCGAAGAGTTCATGGACTACTACAGCGGTCTGAGCGTGTCCATCGACACCGACTGCTACTTCGACCTCATGATGCGTCAAGCTTACAAACTGTAGACTCACGCGCACACACGCACGCACATTCTAACATTGTTCTATCTCATTATTATGTATGTTGTTTAAGGGCCCTATTCTGAAAAACTGAAAATCCATGTCGGGCGCATCGAAAATTGTTGATTATTTCATGACGGAATGTCGTAGAACTTTTTTTTGTGTACAGATTGTAGGCGACATTATTTCCGATATTTTAGTGCAGTTTCCATACAAATATATCGAAACGTATTGAAGCCTATCGACATTTTAGCCAAATCAGACATTTTTTGTCTAAAATTTGGATAGGCTTTGCACCAATAGGAGGTTCTTGTCTTAAAACTACACCAAAATGTAGGAAACAATGTCACCTACAATCTGTGCACAAAAAAAAGTTCTACGACATTCCGTCATGAAATAATCAACAATTTTCGATGAGCCCGACAGGGATTTTCAGTTTCAAGGTCGTTGGCGTATATACTCTTCTTAAATTAACGTCCTAACGCTATGTTAATTCGATTTGAATAAATATAAATTTAATTAATCACAATATTTCTTTGTTTTATTTGGCGATGATTTTGATTTCACAGTTTGATAGGCTCTTCGTGATGCGACTCAACGTAAACCGTCACGTCTTTCTGCTTATCGATACCTATCGGGAATAATTCGAACTCGGAGCGGTGTTGGTCTAGTGGTAGATATCCGAGGGTCGTGGTTTCCTAATAGTGAAGGAAAACATTACTTAAATATCATGTAGGTACAATGACCCAATTATGAGGCTATGTACGGAAAACCAGCGGACCTTTTAACTCCGGACATGCTATGGACTCGTTATTCTCCGCTTGGAGTATAAGAAAGTGTTCGGTGCTCATTATTCACTATGCTGATACGTCTAGGGTTGCCAGATGTCCGGCTTTTTACAGTCGTGTCCGGCCAAATATATACAAGTCCGGCCTGTCCGGCTTTTGTTAGGCTTTTGGTCAACGTCGTCGGAGTCAAGCGGCCACGCATAAAATTTCGTAAAACTGGACAAAATTGGTTCAAATGCCAAATATTGTTAATTAATAATAATAAGTGAATAAGTAGTAATCTCAGTATGTTAGGTATACCTATCAATGAAGATCTCAGTGAATGCTTAGTTTTAAAATATTGAACATTTTGTAAGCTACTAGATTTCGGTAATGCAGGTACTGAGTTCATTTAGGCTTACAATGTCCCGTTCGCAAAATGTCCCTTTACTCGTTCCTTAAAATGTCCCTTTACTCGTTTCTTAAAATGTCCCTTTCTCAAAATGTCCGTTTGAGGTGAGAGATGTGTGTGTATCTGTTACCCTTTTTGTTAGAAACGACTGAAACTATTTTGAAAAAGATTTCTGCATTGGATTGATAGGTATGTTGTTAGCTAAGTTTCAATGTTTCAGGCCTTTAGAGGACGCCACGGTAAAATTTGTACTTTAACTTTTTTGTAACTTTTTGAAACAGTAGATATTTTGCTTTGTAAAAACTCAGTCCAGAGATGTAGGCCTTAAAGCAGACATTTTTAGTATGACAACATAAAATTGATATGTCAAAGTACATACATAGGTAGTTAATTAATCCGGTTGATTTTATGGTTCTTTACCCAATTTTGTTAATGTGGCCGGTTTTTGGCAAATCATGAAAATTTACTATTAATTCGGACTACCTTTACATGTAATATTGCAAAGGACCATTTTAGAAAGGGACATTTTGCGAAATGGACTATTTGAGAATGGGAATTGGCGAACGGGATATTGTGCGCCTAATTTTTTTATAAGCAAATAGGCCGCAACGTGGCACTCGTTGCGTGCGGCCTATTTCCTACAGACAGATGAAAAACCAATGTGTCAGGCTTTTAGGGCAAAATGTCCGGCTACATATGAACCTGTGTCAGGCTTTTTCATTTTTGGGCCTGGCAACCCTAGATACGTCATATTAGAAAAGAGACTACATGAAAACTATCTAATATAGTGCATCCTGAATGCTAGGTATGATGGATTTTGGCACCTCCTGGAACCCGAATGAATGCCGAATGAACGCCGAATGCTGGCTGCTTAGAGTAACTTATACAATTGTATATAACCGGTCGGCTGTAATCTTATTGTGACCAATGAAAATGGGTCAGGGTTTCTTAAACCCTAAAATTAAGGGGTCCTTGTGTACATGTCTACTATGTTGAGTGAGATTTGATATTTATTTTCGCTGCGCCACTAAGTGGGATTTTGTAAAAAGTACCAGATAAGGTACCTACCATAATCTATATTATAGGCTCAGTAATTAAGTGGTGAAAAAACAGCAGAGATACGGTACCTACCTAGTCTCGGAAAATGAGACTATAAAACTGCGTCTAGCTGACGCACTAGCCTCAGTCGTATGTCAGTCGTATCTCAGCCGTTCCCGCGTGAGCACGTGCTGTCACACTGCGATAATCTTTTTGAAATCCATAAGAATGCCTTTTGCTTATTTACAAATGCCTGAATCATTCTTAAAGACAAATGTTTTTAAATACAATAATTTTATGAAAATGCATGTAGGTGTTTCTAGCTCATTTTTCGAATACGCAATGTTAGAATATACCGTATCTACTATTTTTGTTGTCATCTAAGGTTTCGGGCGCATTTTTTCAAGTCTTAATGCTAGTTGTTATTCTCAGGTAACACTCGAAGAGTTCATGGACTACTACAGCGGTGTGAGCGTGTCCATCGACAACGACTGCTACTTCGACCTCATGATGCGTCAAGCTTACAAACTGTAGACTAACGCGCACACACGCACGCACATTCTAACATTGTTTTAGCTATTCTATCTCATTAATAAGTATGTATCTTAAATTACCGTCCTAACGCTATGTTAATTCGATTTGAATAAATTATTTTTTATTTAATCACAATATTTCTTTGTTTTATTTGGTGATGATTTTGATTTCACAGTTTGATAGGCTCTTCGTGATGCGACTCAACGTAAACCGTCAAGTCTTTCTGCTTATCGATACCTATCGGGAATAATTCGAACTTGGAGCGGTGTTGGTCTAGTGGTAGATATCCAAGGGTCGTGGTTTTCTAATGGTGAAGGAAAACATTACCTACTTAAATATCATGTAGGTACAATGACCCAATTAGGGGGCTATGTACGGAAAACCAGCGGACCTTTTAACTCCGGACATGCGATGGACTCATTATTCTCCGCTAGGAGTATAAGAAAGTGTTCGGTGCTCATTATTCACTATGCTGATACGTCATATTAGAAAAGAGACTACATGAAAACTATTATAGTGCATCCTGAATGCGAGGTAGGTATGATGGCTTTTAGCATCTCCTGGAAGACCACATCCAAAGGTATATGTCACCAAAGTTTCAAAACTTTATAAATTTGTTTCTTTTTCCCATACATTGAAAACATAGAATTACCGAGCTATCAAACAAAATGGTTGACGTAAAGACCTGTAGCACAGTAATTTACCTATTTATTATTTAATTTACTTAGCCAGATTTATTTTCTTTACTTAGCTAGCCGTAGCCGTGTGGGTGTCGGTTTATCGCCTTCATCGTCACAGATGTTTTACGCTTTGCGCAAAAACCGCTGGCGCCAATATATCACTAGATGGCGCCAGTGGTAAAAATAAATCGCGCTAACGTTGTGATTAAAATTTACACAAAAGAATCACGTTTGTTGTTGGAGCCCCTACTCTTCGATCATATAAACTATATGATCGAAGCCTCTACTTAATTTATTTATTTTATTGTTTTAGTATTTGTTGTTATAGCGGCAACAGGAATACATCTTTTGTAAAAAATCGACTGTCTAGCTATCACGGTTCATGAGATATAGAATATTATAGCCTGGTGACAGACAGACAGACGGGTGGACGGGGACGGACAGCGGGGTCTCAGTACAGTCCGCGAGGCCTAAGCTGAGCTTTGCATTTGTGTGAGTGCGTCACGCTGCTACCAGTACAAGAGGTGAAGTGCGGAAGGTGCGCGGCGGACTTAAGCCTCGCGAGGGGCGCGCCGCGCCTAAAGCAGATTGCCAAAATCAATTTAATACCAAGCAAAGGATGCGCCGCGCGTCAAGCCGGTTATCACACCTACACTATCTATGTATACTCACACAAATGCAAAGCTCAGCTTACGCCTCGCGGACTGACAGGGTCCCGCTTTAACCCTTTGGCTACGGAATCCTAAAAAGTTGAGGTACCGTAAAAGGCACCAACTTTGCCCGTTTTTTTTATAAAATCGAAAAAAAAATCCTTTTTTTTCTATAGGAACATGCATTTTTTATTTATTTGTAAGGTGTATTACGATCATATGGTGCATTACATAACCATTTGAATAAATATATTACACTTTAAAACTATTTTTTTCTTGATTTTGATCGCGGGCAAAATAATCCGCAGTTGTGACCAACATTGCCCACGCCTATTTTTTGACTTAATTCGAGTCCTATTTATACGTAATTCAGATAATATCTAGAAAAATATATAATCTAGGCCTAGTCTTTGAATTTTCGTTTGTAGCATAAGCAGTTTTGCAGTAAAATCAGTGGGCAATATTACCTAGCGATTATTACTCTTTTCCATACAAATCCTAACAAGCTGTTGTAACTCTCTAGGGTTGTCACGTGTCTATTATAAGTTTCGAATGTTGCAGAATATCAGAAATGCTGTTTCAATTAGAATTTAGTATTATAAATAAAAATGTATTATCAAAGTTTGACAAACTAAGTAACTAAGTATGTATTTTTTATAATTTTTAAGAAAAACACTGTTTTCTTAAAAAATATAACGAATCCATTATATTTTGCGAATTACACAGTGACTTATGTTTGTGATTGTTGAGTTTGTTTCAAGAAAACAGTCTAAATGATACATAAAAAATCGATAAGTTGGGATTCTCATTTTTTTTGTGTCGGTTAAAATGAAATTTTTGCAACCCTATGTGCTTTTTGATGAAGGGCAAAGTTGACAAGAATAGGTCTGAACAGTTCAGGGTATCTTTGCCCACCGCCATTACTGTTGTATTTTAAGGCTTAGAATACTGAAACCTAATCAAAAATGCTTTAAAATTGGTATTCTATTACATACAGTGAAATCAACTTTCCAGCGTTTTCACCGTGACGTAAAATTCACTCTAAAATATCTGAAAAATTTGCCCGCAAAAAACACATCACGTTCGACAAGACCTGACAGGTGACTGAACGGAGTTGGGAACCAAGGCAATGCATCGTGTTGTCAGATACATAATCTACTTTTCTTCCAATTAGTAAATATAACCATAACGCTACAATATTTTTCAATTTTAACAGATTTGCTTAGAAACTGCTTTTTGGGCAATGTTTTGGTGTTGGCAAAGTTGGTGCCTTTTACGGTAGGTAATGTATATATTACTTAAAGTGTCATCCTAACAGCCGAAAACAGAAACGCCACTTAAAATTTGAGACGAACTTAAATAATTGAGCAGCTTCGAAATTAAAAAATAACATGGGATTTTTTGGAATTTGAGTGGTGTTTAGTTGTTTAAGTAGAGCTCAAATTTTAAGTTGCGTTTCTGTATTCGGCCGTTAGAGTGACATCCTAAATCTGACTGATGAATTTGTTAGAATTTTAAGAGGATAGTCTCCATATGGTCTCCATTCTCTTTCTCTTTATTTAATTTTTACCATAGACGTTACAATATTGTTAGCGTTGCAGCAGCTTTTTTGTAATGGTTTCGTGTAATAGAAACATGGAATTTGTTTGAGATAGCTTCTCTAGGTACTTGTATCTCAATGGTCTCCATTCTCTTTCTCCATACTAACGTAGTTTACATTTTCCTCCCTGGATAAAGACATTAGAGCAAATATGTTTATGCCATAAAACCTATATCTGTCATGACTATGCATGCACCTTTTTATTTTTTTCATTTTATTATTTTTTTATTTTTTACTAGCTGTGCCCACGACTTCGTCAGCGTTTTTCGAACATCTAGCCATCGCTGTTCAAAGGTCTACACTTAAACGAACGACCAGGAAAGTACTGAGCAGAAGAGAATCATGGCAGAGTTTGTTTAAGTGTGATTTTTGCACATCGGTATGTAACTTGTTGCATGCTTATTCACATTATTATAAGAAGAAGTGTCGAAAATCTATAAAAGTTAAAACCCGACTTTGAAAAAAAGGATAAAATAATAATAATAAGCTTGTACAAAGCAACCGACTTATTTGTTATATAATCTAAAGTCTGCCAGCTTTACTAAATGCAATATTTTTTTACGTGGGTGATACCCCTTGTGTACCGTCAGGTCACTCTCGGGGCAAATGACTCGGTTTGTTGGGCTCACTACAACAGTTTGTCAACTAAACCCCAAAGGCGTCCATCGCTCCACAAGTGTCGAGGCCAGTGGGAATTCCTCATGGACTACATCCGTCAACCCCGACAACGGCGGCCTTTCCAAGCCTCATCTCTGCCCGAAAGACAATCCCTCTCCGTCCCCCTCCCTCGGCACGGTCACACTACCGTCTCGTGGCCCCCAAAACCGGTGATAAACCCCCCCGAGTCCACCGCCACCACCAGAGACTAAGCGATTTTTTACAGTGGTTGTCATCCACGCGGCCCTTTTCTTGCGAAAAGGACCTCCGAGCCCGCTGACGCGGGTTTACGGGACATCTGGAGGGTAAAACGTAACGTCGTGCCCGGGACTCGGGACTCGAACGCGGTACCCTCGACTCGGAATCCACACTTTGCCGCAGCTGCCATCGTGCTTGTAAACTACATGCAATCTGCATCTACCCCGTAAATCTGCCCGATTTCAGCTATATTTTTTTCTCTTTTAGGTGCATTTTCGACTGCCACTAAAAATATCAAAATTGTAACCGTAACTTTAATCATTGAGGAGTTTTCTGATGAGAAGGTAGTTTCAGGTGGTCCATCAATTCGTATCGAGTTCTTTATAAGCTGATTATATTGATGGAAGTCCAAAAATTAGTAATTTACTGCATTGTGGGATGCTATTCTGCTCATCATTCCAAAGGTTCTCATCAGATCTTCACCAACGATTTGTGGGACCAATTCGAGACTCTCACTTTCCAAATCTAAAAAGAATATTCATATGCTGGAGTCCGGCGTGAACGTATCCCCATACAAACAATATGCGGGTCGAATTGAGAAGCTCCTCTTTTTTTAAAGTCGGTTAAAAACAACCATTATAAATTTCCGTATGTCCGAAGGATCCGAATATATGGAGAGACATAGGTATACGGTATTTTAGGAATTACCGGATATCCGGCTTTTTTAATTACGTGCCGGATATCCGGCTTTTTAATTACCTACCGGATACCCGGTTAATCATGTGTATACAACATACTTCTTCAATACAACATTCAAACTAATTAGGTAAAAGTAGAAGTAAAAGTAGAAATAACACTTTATCCGGATAACCGGACTAAATAGCCGGATAAAAAATAGCCTATATGTTAATCGGGGTATAAAGCTATCTGAATACCAAATTTGGTTAAAATCGGTTAAGCCGTTTCTGAGATTAGCGGGCACAAAGGCACACACAAACAGACAAACAGATAAACAGACAAACAGACAAACAGATAAACAGACAAACAGACAACCAGAAAAACAGAAAAATAGGTTCTACTGCGTTAATAGATACCCATACATTTTTTTTTTTATATCTTCCAAAAACAGACACCGCTGAGTTACGATTTTATTATATGTATAGATTATTATTTTAATTAGAAAATAAAAAAAAAAGGTAGATGCATTGTCGTGCATGACAGATATAGGTTTTATGGCATAAACATAATATGTTTATGCCATATAACCTATGTCTAAACGAAACATTAGAGCAAATATTATTTGCTCTAATGTCTTTATCCTGGGAGGAAAATGTAAACTACGTTTGTATGGAGAAAGAGAATGGAGACTATCCTCTTAACGCATTTTTGACGTTCTTTTAGTCTTACAAAGTCCACTATATCACAATGTCCACTGTATCAAAATGTCAACAGTATCAAAATGTCCACTGTATCATTATGTCCACTGTATCATTATGTCCTGGTATCATAACGTCCACTGTATCATAAAGTCCACTGTATCATTATGTACATTCCTCATAACGGTGATGTAGTGGACATTTTGGTCAAGCCAAAAATAGTGTCATTTGGTCAAGCCTATAGTTACCGCAAATGAAAGTGTCATTTGGTCAAGTCCTTTTATTTTAATACAACAATAGACGATCGGAGTAGAAACAAAAGACGATCGAAACGAAAACAAAAGACGATCGAAATGGAAATAAAAGACGAACAAAATGAAAAAAAAAAGACGATCGAAATGGAAACAAAAGACGGAGACGATCGTTACGAAAACAAAAGACGATCAAAATGGAAACAAAAGACGATCAAAATGGAAACAAAAGACGATCAAAATGGAAACAAAAGACGATCGAAATGGAAACAAAAGACGATCAAAATGAAACAAAAGACGATCAAAATGGAAACAAAAGACGATCAAAATGGAAACAAAAGACGATCGAAATGGAAACAAAAGACGATCAAAATGGAAACAAAAGACGATCAAAATGGAAACAAAAGACGATCGAAATGGAAACAAAAGACGATCAAAATGGAAACAAAAGACGATCAAAATGGAAACAAAAGACGATCAAAATGGAAAAAAAAGTCGATCGAAATGGAAACAAAAGACGATCGAAATGGAAACAAAAGACGATCGAAACGAAAACAAAAGATAATCAGAGTAGAAACAAATTTTGACAGACAGATCTTATAGTGGGGATATAAGTTAATATTATATTAACTTATATTTTGGTTTAAAACCACAAATAATTTGTTTAAAGACATTTGACAAATTAAAGAATGAACATCGTAGAAAATTTAATTATTGTGTATTGACAACCTATTTAGATGTTTTAGGGTTCCGTACCCAAAGGGTGAAAACGAAACCCTATTACTGAGACTTCGCTGTCTGTCTGTCTGTCCGTCTGTCCGTCTGTCACCAGGCTGTGTCTCATGAACCGTAATAGCTAGACGGTTGAAAATTTCACAGAAGATGTATATTTCGGTAGTCGCTACAACAACAAATACTAAAAACAAATAAAAAAAAAATGAAGAGGGGCTCCCATACAACAAACGTGTTTCCAAAAACAACAAGGAGTTTTATTACAATGTGAGGTCGCTTCTGATTTGTCAGGCAGGACAAATCGAGTAAGTAAGATAAAAAGTAGCCTATGTGTCATTCCAAGAGCAAGAAACACATATACATGCATTTTCATAAAATTATTGTATTTTAAAACATTTGTCTTTAAGAGGATAGTCTCCATTCTCTTTCTCCATACAAACGTAGTTTACATTTTCCTTCCTGGATAAAGACATTAGAGCAAATATGTTTATGCCATAAAACTTATATCTGTCATGACTATGACTATGCATCTACCTTTTTATTTTTATTATTTTTTATTATTATTTTAATTAGAAAAAAAAAAAAGGTAGATGCATAGTCATGAAGATATAGGTTTTATGGCATAAACATATTTGCTTTAATGTCTTTATCCAGGGAGGAAAATGTAAACTACGTTTGTATGGAGAAAGAGAATGGAGACTGTCCTCTTAAGAATGATTAAGGCTTTGTAAATAAGTAAAAAGGCATTCTTATGAATGCCAAAAAGACAATCGCAGTGTGACAGCACGGGCTCACGCGGCAACGGTTCGACATACGACTGAGGCTAGTGCGTCAGCTAGACGCAGTTTTATCGTCTCATTTTACGACTAGTTACCGTACTATAGATCCACTTTTCGTTTGGATCTATAGTATATTGGAACCATTACATAATTTTCTATGTAATTTTTTTTGCTAAATATTTGTTTTATTTATATCTAAAACGAACTTATAGCTTAGAACTTATTGTTTCAGTTTTGACTGCCTTTTTTATTTTTACCATCTTTTTTTTGTTTTGACTGTCTTTTTTCATCGTCGACAGTCTTTTATTTTCTGTTTCGACCCTCTTTTGTTTTCGTTTCGACCGTCTGTTGTTTCTACACTGACTATCTTTTTTTAGTTACGACCGTCTTTTTTCATAGGCGACCGTCTTTTGTTTTCGGCTTCGACCCTATTTTGTTATCTGTTTCGACCATCTTTTGTTTCCACTCTGATTATCTTTTTTTATATTCGACCGTATTTTGTTTTCGTTTCGATCGTTTTTTTTTTCTATTTTGATCGTCTTTTTTTTTCGTTTCGATCGTCTTTTGTTGCCATTTCGATCGTCTTTTGTTACCATTTCGATCGTCTTTTTTTTCATTTCGATCGTCTTTTTTTCCATTTCGATCGTCTTTTAATACCATTTTGATCGTCTTTTGTTTTCATTTCGATCGTCTTTTGTTTTCGTTTCGATCGTCTTATTTTTTAGGTTCGATCGTCTTTGTTTTTGTTTCGATCGTTTTTTTTTTCGTTTCGATCGTCTTTTAATACCATTTTGATCGTCTTTTGTTTCCATTTCGATCGTCTTTTTTTTCGTTTCGATCGTCTTTTTTTTCATTTCGATCGTCTTTTTTTTTCTATTTCGACCGTCATTTTTTTTCATTTCGATCGTCTTTTTTTTTCGTTTTGATCGTCTTTTTTTTCATTTCGATCGTCTTTTTTTTCATTTCGATCATCTTTTTTTTATTTTGATCGTCTTTTTTTTTCATTTCAATCGTGTTTTTTTTCCATTTCGATCGTCTTTTTTTTACATTCCGATCGTCTTTTGTTTTCGTAACGATCGTCTTTTGTTTTCGTTTCGATCGTCTTTTGTTTCTATTTCGATCGACTTTTGTTTCCGTTAGGATCGTCTGTTTATCGCAATTAGTTTTCATTCAATATTTGATACAGTTGACATTGTGATAATAGGACATTTTGATATGGACATTTTGATACTGTGGACATTGTGATACAGTGGACATTGTGATATAGTGGACTTTGTGAGACTAAAGGACTAGTTAAAATAACACGGTTAGGTAACAATACAACCTACACTGTTTTTTGTTAATATTTTGCCGTTCTCATTG
The DNA here is from genome assembly GCA_958496205.1 of Idaea biselata. Classification (NCBI taxonomy): domain Eukaryota; kingdom Metazoa; phylum Arthropoda; class Insecta; order Lepidoptera; family Geometridae; genus Idaea; species Idaea biselata. Next base: position 18,056,054 of record OY292399.1, read on the forward strand.
TAGGGCATGAATCCCGGGATATCGTAATCCCGGGATCTCGGACGCAAAAGCTAGATATTATAATCCCGGGATTGAGTGATCCGATATCGAGATTTGAGCAATTTACTATTTGGGTATAAATTAAGGTTTTTAGCTATATTTTTCCTCATGGAATGATTGAATGGAACTATTAAAATTAAACTCAAATTAGTCAACCCCTGAGGAAGAGATCTGTAAAGATTTAGAAGCGTAGGGAATTGGTAAAATGTTTAAAACAATGAAAGTAACGTGATTCATTGCAATTTTTAAGACAAGTATATTTTATACAAGCTCGCGTGCAAAAATTTTCTGCTAACATCATTTTAGTGGTGCGCCTAGAATTTGGCGCGAAAGTTTAGACACTTTCGGGTTTACGCTATTTGTCCGCCATATTTCCAAAATGATGGGGTGGACGGCTCTCGGGGTAACTTATTTACGTAATGAAACCACTAGAGTCTTAAATATATTAAATATTTTATATTTAACACATTTTTATTGTATTAAATTCGCTTTTTTAACGATATCTAAAATCCCAGTATCAATCCCGGGATCGAGCTCTTAATATCGATATCGCCCCGAGATTGAAAACCTTCCGATATTGCATGCCCTATCTCATTGTGTTTTCGTGAACTCCGTCTCGCTCACGTGTCGCTGGGTCTCTTTCGATCTCTGCTGTCAAAAAAGTTTGTTTTTATTTCATTTTTCAAAAACTTTTTATTATTTTTTAGGCCGAAGTCGAGAAAAAGACTTCTAACAACTTATTAATCTTCAAAAACACGTTCGCTAACTACTCAAGTTTTCGGCTGACATAATTTCGGTTAAATAAAGTTTTCCCTTGAGGTTATAATCAACAGTCGGTCAAAAGGCAAGGTAAACCACTCCACTCGGCAAGTCGACACAGCAGCAGCCCATTTCGAAATCACCAGAATTTGTAAATTTGTAATGCATACCTTCCTCATCAACAAATACTGAAATTATGTAAGTTTAAATAATTTAATTATTTTTGAGCTCTTAAAATAATTTCTGCTTTTAGTTTTTAACTTTCATGTTTCTTCCTACTGGGTAATTAATTAATTTAATATTACACTAAATAACTTTTATACTCATGTACTTAACTCAATATTTTACCTTGCGCCCCGTAGTTTCCTGTCGTGATTAAGTCCCGATCTCGCGGGAATATTGGGATCAAAAGTAGTCTATGTCCTTCTCCAAGGTTCCATCTATCTCTATAACAAAGTTCATTAAAATCGGTTCAGCGGCTTAGATGTGAAGACAGACAGTTACTTCCCCATTTTTTATACCGATCACAGACATGTAGTTACTTTCGCATTTATAATATTAGTAAGATTCTGTGATAGTAGTGCCTAAGAATTATTAGGTATCCTACCTACTTTCTATGACTAATTATTTTTTTCATTAAACACAGCATGCAATAAATGTTGAAATGTCCTTACTGAAACTTCACAAAATATTAATCAATTAAAATTGGGGACTAACTCCTTTTCAATTTTTCACACTAATTTAGGAATTAGCTGTCTAAATTTTTATCTTTTATATAAATAAACACTAGCGATTCCATGGGAATATCTGGATCAAACATAGCCTATGTTATTTCTCTATAATGTATATTATATGACAATAACAAATAATCTACCCTACGGCAAATAACCTTTCCTTATTATAATATTAGATAGAATTTATGTTTTATGTTTTTTATATCTTAATAAATTATGGCAAGCTGTATCACATGTTGTTAGAATGAGAGGTAAAAACATCTATTGTTCTAAGAGTCCAAACAATTTGGCATGCTGATATCGGAAAATAATTTCAAGGCTGTGTATTTAATTATTTGACTAAATAAACGATAATAAAATAATAATGTATTTTAAATTAAGTGTTTTTAATTAACTTTAGACAGGTAGGTACGTACAAAGTTCTTTGAATATTGACCTTATCTAACCTGATAGGAAGTGACAATGAAGTTGACGGCGTTACATGATTGCCTGAAACAAACCTATTAGCTCTAGACTCTTACTCTAAGGTTGGAGTTTTTAAGGTTGCATTTTAACCGATAGTCCGAATCACTTGGAAAATGGGGATGAAATGGCAAACTGAACCTTAAGATCAAGGTTCCAGATTCGGATTTTTGCTAAATAAGAAGTCTTAAACTTAACTACAATAATGATTTTTTCAAAAATGGGCTAATCATTTCTGCCTATTTCCAACCAAAATATTACTTTTAATTTTTTTTAAATAATAAATAAACATTGCATGGCGTTGTACACCGCGCAATCTAGCCCCAAACTAAGCACTAGGCTTGTACTATGGGTAATAGACAACGGATATACTACATCCATAACACAAGCTTAGTCGCTTACCACAGGGCTTGATGGCGCTGTGTGTTGTTCACAGAATATAATACATAGAAAACACCCAGACCAGACACAAATATTTATTTTTAAGCTTAAAGATTTACACCTGACGGGAATCGAACCCGCAACCTTCTGCATTGCAGTGGTCGTCAAATTTCTATAGCTATATAAAATGATTGTTTATTTTTTTTAGTTCTTCAACATCATCATCCATCCAAGCCATGTTCCCGGTTGCATCCATCTCAGGAGCCCGGGGTCCGCTATTTTTTAAACTTACTAATGAAGTCAATTGTTCCCAATGTTATTGACATTGCATAAGATAAAATGTTGTTTGTTCTTATTTGTTACAGATAATGAATGTCATACGCAATCGATAGTGATTGAACTCTGACATTGATGTAAGAATTTAATTATCATAACTACATGAAACACCCAAGTATTTCGTAGTCTTAATAGAGTTGGGTCATAGTAAGGAAGGTTCTTTTTTTAAGTTCTTCACTATGACATTGATAAGATTTTTCTCGTCTGAAGCCTTTAGTGCTCATAAGACAAATGAGATACTAAACAAATTGAAAGTGGTTGATACCGAAGTATCCCAGCTATCTACAGAACACTGTTACCATGTGGAACTTAGAGACGGGTGTGATTATTTAAATATAAATCAAATTAAAATCCTCAAGTGGCTTCTGAGCTCGCCGTTGCAACCATATGCTTTACGGAATGAGACAAATTACAAGAGTGTCCAGGATAACCAATTGATTATTGAAATTGGTCCGAGGTAAGTGACTGTCATTTATTAATTAAGTAACCATACTATTTAACCTACTTGTAAGCCACCCAAAAGACATTATTAGATTATTACATATCCCAATTAATAAATATTTCGTAAATCAACTCCTTTATTTTCATGTTTTAAAGCTCTTAAATTATATTTTTTCCCCAATGTTTTTATCCCTCTCTCTTTCTCTTTCTATCTGTCTCATTATTTATATCTCCACTCTCAGTCTTCTATTATCTCTCTCATCTCCTGCCTTCGCTTTATCTCACCTCTCTGTGTCTGCCTTCTCTTTATCTCTCCTCTCTCTCTCTGCCTTCTCTTTATCTCTCCTCTCTCTCTGCCTTCTCTTTATCTCTCCTCTCTCTCTCTGCCTTCTCTTTATCTCTCTCCTCTCTCTCTCTCTGCCTTCTCTCTCTCTGCCTTCTCTCTCTCTGCCTTCTCTTTATCTCTCCTCTCTCTCTCTCTGCCTTCTCTTTATCTCTCCTCTCTCTCTGATTTCTCTATCCCACCTCTCTCTCTCTGCCTTCTCTATCTCTCCTCTCTCTCTGCCTTCTCTATCTCTCCTCTCTTTCTGCCTTCTCTGTATCTCGTATCCCACTCTCTTAGAGCTTTTAAACATGCATGTAAAACGGAACAGTGGCATGCATCACCTGTTTATTTATACACATGACGGTGGCATGGCATGTGCAAGTGTATGATACATCTGTCATTAAAGTGTGCCTCCTACAGGCACGTTTATTCCCGCTAATATTTTGAATGCTTGATTACACATGCCCTTCTTTTCGTTAAGTGGTGTAGCTCACCTGGAGTTTTCAGGTTGCCCTAAGGCCTCTATCTAACTTGACCTAACAACTGCTATCAGAGATACCAACCGGGACCAACTGCCGTGCCGCGCCGTTAAGAAACTTCTCTCAGTTTGGCAGTATAACTTAATTTACTAAAATAATTTTAATTATCTTTCAGATTCAACTTCTCTACAGCAGACTCGAGTAACTCAGTCCAAATCTGTGAAAGCGTAGGCCTACATGATGTGGTTCGCCTGGAAGTATCAACTAGATACCTCATCACCTTCAGACGAGCCAAGCCCATCACTCAGGACTCGGTGGAGGCTCTGGCCGCTCCCTTACACGATCGGATGACACAGTGTATCTATACGAAGGCCAACTTGCCTAGACAGAGTTTCAATGAGGGCCTGCCGAAGGATTCGGAGCCGTGGTTTGTGGTACCGTTGTTGAAGGAAGGGAGAGTGGCAATGGAGAGGGTCAATCAGAAACTTGGTAAGAATATATTACATGCAAGTCTCTTTACTTGCTTGAATAGGGTAGGGTTATTTCGTTTTTTTTTGTCACGCGTTTACGGTCCTTTCGATCGTCTTTTGTTTTAGTCTTTGTAAAGATCGAATCTTTGTAAAGATCGAATCTTTGTAAAGATCGACTCTTTGTAAAGATCGAATCTTTGTAAAGATCGAATCCAAAACAAATGAAAATGGATACAGAAACAAGATCTTAGGTACAAAAGTGCAAAGACTTGCTTGAATGGAGTTGTTAGAACGGTTTCTAAAAAGCGTATTTTTTTTTGTTACGCTTTACGGTCCTTGCGATCGTCGTTTGTTTCTGTTTTGATCGTCTGTTATTTATTTATCGATAGTCCTTTGTTTTGGATTGAATTTCTGTTAATGTAGACCCTAATATAACAATATTCAGTGAGGTATATAGATGTCTTATCTTGAAGATATTTTTTTATAACATGGTTGAAACGTCAAAGTAAGAAAATACCCGGGAAAATGTAACTATGTATTTAGAAATGTTTTTAAATCGTATTTTAGGTCTAGCATTCGATTCATGGGACATGGATTTCTACATGGACCTGTTTGTGAACAAATTGAAGAGAGATCCGACTAGTGTCGAATTATTTGACCTCGCTCAGAGCAACAGTGAGCATTCACGTCATTGGTTCTTCAAGGTAAAATATATATTATTTAATATGGACATGTTTATCAGGCATTATTGTCGCTGATTAGAAAATACGGCCTTTGCCCTTGTACAATGCGTGTAGCGAGGGTAACAAAATGGAAAGTGGATGGTTTTAGATGTCTAGTCGAACTACTGTAGATATCTAGACATAATTTTGTTCTATGACTTTTGGAAATCCAAACAATTTTTTTCGATTACATTACCCTATCTGAAAGACATTGTAGGTAGACCATGACTGTTCTATTTTAAAATTTGATTAATAAGCACACCCTATTTGATTTTTAGGGCCACTCTTTCTCAAAATGTAACACCTATTTTTACCTATGTTTACAAATAAAGACTTTGATTGATTGATTGATTGAAAAGGGAAAACGAAACCCTTATAGAATCTGTTACAATTTTACAGCTTTTGTATGTTTTTTTTAGGGAAAATTGATATTGGATGGCAAAGAGATTGAGGAATCCCTTATTGATATGGTTGCGTCTACGCAGAAGAATTCTAACAACAATAATGTAATCAAGTTTGGTGACAATAGCAGGTAATTTTAATTATAACTATTCTTACCTTAGAAGTGTTCCATGGTTTCACCCGCTTAAGGCCTTATCCCGTTTGTACACAAGACAAAGAACACATTCCAAATTTCATGTCCTTACGATCAGCGGTTACAGCTTTGACGCGATATATTGGTACGTCTATATCATAAAAATGAAATGAAAAATGGCTGCGGCTGCTAAGATGAAGTCGATTGACCCTTATAACTTCAAAAGTATCATTGAATTTGAGGTAGCGTTACTTCAGTGGCTTGTTTCAACTGTCTTCCTTCTGATGCTATATCTACTCTTGGTTAAGCTTCAAATACACGGGAAACTTATTACGACACTTTGCCTAAAACATGCCATACCTACAGCACACATATAAAGAAATTCATGTGCATGTGTGTTGTAGGTTTTAGTGTAGGTGTAACGTTGAGATCAGGCCCCTAATTACATTACTATGTTGCTAACAAAAATTTATATTGAAACAATTGAAATTATTGATTACACATCATTTTTCATGTCTTTGAGTCGCTAACAAATTATCATGGCAATGAAAACTAGCGAATGTCAAATTATATATCCATTAATGCAAAAATTAACAATTTTAATTGTTTGAATCGAGATTTGTTAGCAACAGAGCCCTGTACTCTATATATACAAGTACGCTTGAATTGCTATACCATACAAAATGACAAATATTTCAAAGAAACAATACTTCTGCAAAAACACAAAGCAATAAAAATGACGTTAGATCTCTGTGCCTATTTGATCTGCGCCACGTTGCGCTGTTTTCTATTGATGGTGATGGTGGCCATCCACGGAACTCTTCGTTCCGTGGACGGTGACCATCACTTTCAAATAGGCACAAAATTCAAAATTCAGCTAGCACTGCTGACTATACAATATAGTACTTTTGTTACAGTGCCATAAAAGGGTTCACCCACAAGAAACTCCGACCTAGCAACGTGTGCGCTCCATCCCTGGTGGTCGAAGAGACGACCGAGTCCGACATCATCTTCACGGCGGAGACACACAACATGCCGACGGCCGTGGCGCCCTTCTCCGGCGCCACCACCGGCACGGGCGGCCGCATCCGCGACGTGCAGGGCGTCGGCCGCGGCGGCCACACCGTGGGCGGGACCGCTGGGTACAGCGTCGGGAACCTGCATATACCAGGTATATACAGGGTGAACCATTTAAACGGGCCTTTTACGGGCCGATTACTTGGCTATTTCATATTTTTATTAAAAATGAGGCATTTGTCTTGATTTACCACACTATGTTTGTTTCCAGGATTTGATATTTATCAGCAACGCTATCGATCAGTACAATAATATAGGGTGTTTATTTTTTTGCAAAAAGACAAGGTTCGATTCCTGGCTAGGGTAATTAATTTTTCGAAAATCTATCAATGCCATTTTATTTTTTGTCAAAATCGGGGACGCAACTCCTTTCAGCATTTTTCTCTATCTCTTATAGTTTAGGATATCCCCCTGAAGGCCCGTTTAAATGGTTCACCCTGTATACCAGCCTCCGGGGCTTATTGGCCCAAGTGGCAAAATGTCTAAGGGGTCTAGATGGCCAGATGCCATAAACACAACAGGTCAATTTGGCTCAAGTGTCAAAATGTCCAGGATGTAAAAATGTCCAGAAGCCACAACGTCCACTAGTAAATTTGGCCCAAAAGTTGAATTGTCCAGGATGTCATAAGGTCCAGAAGCCATAAACATCAAATTGGCCCGAGACTTAAAAATACCATACTAGCTCACCCGGCAAACTTTGTTTTGTCTTAGAAGCAAAAGAAGCCAAGGTCCCCACCAATTTTCAGCCAAATCGGGTCAGCCGTTCCTGAGTTATAAATAGTGTAACTAACAAGACTTTACTTTAAATACATATTATATAGAAGATATAGATAGATAGAGGTTTCGCACGTCGCACAAAACCAAAACGTAAGGGCATAGTCATGGCAGATATACATTACATATGTTTTATGGCGTAAACATATTTGCTCTAATGTCTTTATCCAGGGAGGAAACAGTCGACTATGTTTGTATGGAGAGAGAGTAGGTAGACTGTCCTCTTAATGCCTGCTTTTCCACAGGTTACGAGCAACCGTGGGAGGAGAAAGGCTGGGAGTACCCGAGCAACTTCGCTTCACCTCTACAGATCATTATCGAAGCCAGTAACGGGGCTTCGGATTATGGAAACAAATTCGGTGAACCTGTTATTACAGGTATGTACTCATACAACATTTGGAAGCGTTGCATCCTGCCTGATCACTTGATATCTGGAAGAGACCGCTTAAATCGCTAAGGCCGCACATTGTGCCACCTATATTTAAGTTGTGTATTGTTTTTATTTGAATTGATATCATATTTTTCCAATTTTTTAGGATTCGTGCAATCATATGGATTGAAAAACGCGGACAATGTAAGAGAAGAGTTTGTAAAGCCGATCATGTTCAGCGGAGGTATCGGCTACATGCCGCATTCTATGATCAAAAAGAATAAACCTGATAAAGGTAAGTTCATGAAGATGTTCTGCACAATTGAGCTATAGATAGGTTTTAGAGATGATGTCCTGTTGCCCGCTATAACAACAAATACTGAAACAAAATAAAATAGGTACATATTTAAGTGCTTTTGTTTACGGGCTCCCGTTTAAATACAACAAAATCACGTTTGTTGTATAAACGTGATTTTTCTAATTATATAAATCGACGTGGTTTTGAATAAGGAAGAAATCATCTAAGAGACCAACATAAGTTGAAGTATCAGATGCAAACTATCCCCATTCATTTTATCCCCCGCTCTCATATGGTGTTAGATCGTTAGCGAGGATTCTGAGGAGTTTCGGTAACATTACCAAAACTAAATGATCAACCCCTCATATAACAAACATTAGAAGTTATAGCATCCTCACTTGACAGCCTCGAGGTGTTCCAGGAATCTGAATGATCAAAGGGACCCCGGACGGCTAAACTATGCATATTTGTTATAGCGTCTCCAACTATGACCACCTTGGGTATAAATAAATGGAGGGGTCCGCTGTACCGTCAGGCCATTCCCAGGAGCAACCGTCCGCAATCTAGCATTTTGGGACACGATCGGACTATAATCAGTTATAGTCCGATCGTGTCCCCAAATGCTAGATTCGGTTCTCTAAAGGAGAGCTACCACGTGCCCAAAATGAAATGATGAGCGACGACTGAATGATCAACGTATGTTCCAGGAATGTTGATGGTAAAGATCGGCGGCCCCGTGTACAGGATCGGCGTGGGCGGCGGCGCGGCCTCCTCCGTCGCCGTGCAGGGAGACGACCAGCGGGACGACGCGCTCGACTTCGGAGCCGTGCAGCGAGGTCAGTAGCTCACGTTATGTTGGTGGCCCGTGTACAGGAGCGGCGTGGGCGGCGGCGCGGCCTCCTCCGTCGCCGTGCAGGGAGACGACCAGCGGGACGACGCGCTCGACTTCGGAGCCGTGCAGCGAGGTCAGTAGCTCACGTTATGTTGGTGGCCCGTGTACAGGAGCGGCGTGGGCGGCGGCGCGGCCTCCTCCGTCGCCGTGCAGGGAGACGACCAGCGGGACGACGCGCTCGACTTCGGAGCCGTGCAGCGAGGTCAGTAGCTCACGTTATGTTGGTGGCCCGTGTACAGGAGCGGCGTGGGCGGCGGCGCGGCCTCCTCCGTCGCCGTGCAGGGAGACGACCAGCGGGACGACGCGCTCGACTTCGGAGCCGTGCAGCGAGGTCAGTAGCTCACGTTATGTTGGTGGCCCGTGTACAGGAGCGGCGTGGGCGGCGGCGCGGCCTCCTCCGTCGCCGTGCAGGGAGACGACCAGCGGGACGACGCGCTCGACTTCGGAGCCGTGCAGCGAGGTCAGTAGCTCACGTTATGTTGGTGGCCCGTGTACAGGAGCGGCGTGGGCGGCGGCGCGGCCTCCTCCGTCGCCGTGCAGGGAGACGACCAGCGGGACGACGCGCTCGACTTCGGAGCCGTGCAGCGAGGTCAGTAGCTCACGTTATGTTGGTGGCCCGTGTACAGGAGCGGCGTGGGCGGCGGCGCGGCCTCCTCCGTCGCCGTGCAGGGAGACGACCAGCGGGACGACGCGCTCGACTTCGGAGCCGTGCAGCGAGGTCAGTAGCTCACGTTATGTTGGTGGCCCGTGTACAGGAGCGGCGTGGGCGGCGGCGCGGCCTCCTCCGTCGCCGTGCAGGGAGACGACCAGCGGGACGACGCGCTCGACTTCGGAGCCGTGCAGCGAGGTCAGTAGCTCACGTTATGTTGGTGGCCCGTGTACAGGAGCGGCGTGGGCGGCGGCGCGGCCTCCTCCGTCGCCGTGCAGGGAGACAACCAGCGGGACGACGCGCTCGACTTCGGAGCCGTGCAGCGAGGTCAGTAGCTCACGTTATGTTGGTGGCCCGTGTACAGGAGCGGCGTGGGCGGCGGCGCGGCCTCCTCCGTCGCCGTGCAGGGAGACGACCAGCGGGACGACGCGCTCGACTTCGGAGCCGTGCAGCGAGGTCAGTAGCTCACGTTATGTTGGTGGCCCGTGTACAGGAGCGGCGTGGGCGGCGGCGCGGCCTCCTCCGTCGCCGTGCAGGGAGACGACCAGCGGGACGACGCGCTCGACTTCGGAGCCGTGCAGCGAGGTCAGTAGCTCACGTTATGTTGGTGGCCCGTGTACAGGAGCGGCGTGGGCGGCGGCGCGGCCTGCGTAGTAGGGCATTTTACAATTTGGCGCCGTGACCAGGATCGTCTAGGATCGAGGTTTATTTTGAAAAAATAATAAATAAATGTTGCAAAACGTAGCACACTGCCCAATCTAGCCTCAAACTAAGCAACTGGGCTTGAACTATGGGTATACTACATTATAAATATTTTTTTTTCTTGTAAATACATACAAAAAATACATTTATAAATCAGATGGTCAGATCAGCTCTTATAGCAGAACCGGCTAAGAAAAAACGGTTTCGTTAGTGCTTTCGGCTGTTTTTTTTAACTATTCTACGTATTATATTAGAGCCCAGAATCAAGGGCTTTCTAGCCCTTAGGATCACAATAGTGTCAAAATGTAATGAAGCTAAGCCGACATACATACAACTGAACTTATTTTGTCATTCTGTTTGTTTTGTATAGGGGACGCTGAAATGGGGAACCGCATGAACCGCGTCGTGCGTGGATGTTTGGAAGCTGACATCAATCCCGTTGAATGTAAGTTATTAGGTCCCGCTTTTAACCTTAGAGAAAGTAGATTTTTCTTCTGTTTTCTTCTCGCATTTTAAGATTGAAATTAACCTCATTTTTCTTCAGGTCTCTTCTTCAGAATTGTCAAACCTGAAGAAGAGACCTGTAAAAGTCTCGAAACGTTGAGCATTGCTATGGAATTCTTCGCAATATTCTTCTAACCTAACCTTCACCGTAAGAGCTATGTTAAAACACCAATATTTTTTTCTTAAACAAAAACCCTTTTCCAGGATTCGGAACCACTTTTCTGTCTCCTAGTAACCATGTACTAATTTACCCTTCCAGCAATTCACGACCAAGGCGCGGGCGGAAACGGGAACGTGTTGAAAGAGCTGGTGGAACCGGAAGGCGGCGTGGTGTTCACCAAGGAGTTCCAGCTCGGGGATCCCACCATCAACACCCTGGAGCTGTGGGGCGCGGAGTACCAGGAGAATGATGCTCTCTTGTGCTCCAAGGAGAATAGGCATATTCTTGAAGGTGGCTTGTTTACTTATTTTATTTTGTACCCCCTTGCTTGTGAACACCGAACACTAGCGTTTGGGGACACGATCAGTCTATAACTGATCCCGGACGGTTGCTCCTTGGATTGGCCTGATGGTATAGCGGACCCCTCTATTTATAACCAAGGTGGTCATATTTGGGGACGCTATAATATATCCTACCTATAGTTTAATCGTCCGTGTACCCCCGTACTTTTAATTTGTCAGTTTTTTTAATTTTCTTCTCGGTCTTAAACCGATTATGGCCATTTGGGTGGTAGTTAGCTAGTGTTAAATATTTTATAAAATTTGCAAGTTATTTGCAGATATAAAACAGTCAAGTCGTTGTACGAGTGAAGACGAAGGAGTCATTGTAAAATGGCGACTATTTCATATAACAACTTTTTACGAGATTTGGAAGCAACGGAAAAGTCCATGTTTGGCCGGTTTCATTTTCAATACACTTTTACGAAACAAAATTCATTAATAAGCCCTCGAAATTAAACAATTTACACGCATTTTAACTAGTTTTCACTTAAATGAAAATTCAGCAACACATTTCTTTCACAAAATATTTACACTGACTAATTCCCAATTGGCCATAAATGGTTAAGACCGAGGATAAAAAAATAAGAATAATCATAGAAACGCGATAATGTGTTAGAATTTCACAAGCCCTAACTAACTTCCAGATCTATGCAAAAGAGAAAGATGCCCAGTATCATTCGTAGGCGAAGTCACAGGAGACGGGTTCATGACTCTAGTAGAAGACTCATACTCCGACCAATACATACAACGAACAGACAGACTAAAGCCAGAGATCAAGTCGAAACTGCCCTATGATTTACACTTGGAAGCGGTGTTGGGGAACATGCCGAGAAAGACGTTTGATTTGAAAAGAGATAGGAGGAGTAAGGTGCCTTTGTCATTGCCTAAAGATGTGACCGTGGCGTCCGCTTTGGATCGAGTGCTGAGACTTGTCAATGTTGCCAGCAAGAGATATTTGACTAACAAGGTTTGTGTAATCTTCTATCTATATAAAAGAAACCTACACTATTTTCTTTGGCTAAAATTTGGTGGGAAGCTGATAACCAGGAGACGGACATAGGATATTATTTTGCCTCTAAGGTGGAACAAATTTCGCCGAGTCAGCTAGTTTCATTTTTTAAAAATGTTTTCATAGATTCTCACCCGACATGATTTGAACCTGTAACCCCTACTAATCTGTTGTGCTCATCAAATCAGCATTTAGGGGTCCGTGTTTTTTTTATGAGAATATTGTCAGGTAAGATCGGATACGGGGGAAAACTGTATGACTCAAATATCGGGACTTATGCGGGTGAAACCGCGGGACGCAGCTAGTTACTTAAAATCTATTCTTATTGTATGTATTATCTTCAAATAAATTGTCTAGACTAAATGACGTATTTATCCCCAGGTGGACCGTTGCGTCACAGGGCTGGTAGCGCAGCAGCAATGCGTGGGTCCGCTGCACGCGCCGCTGGCGGACTGCGCCGTCATCGCGCTGGCGCTCGCCGCGCGCGTCGGCGCCGCCACCTCGCTCGGCACGCAGAACGTGAAGGGGCTGCTCGACCCCGCCGCCGGGGCTCGCCTCTCCTTGGGGGAGGCTCTCACCAACCTGGTAACTGTTCCAACATTACATAGATATTGCACGACGTTACACCCACCGCAATCTGGTAAAAGGCGATTAAGGGATTTAGGGAGGACCAGCAAAACTTAAGTTCTCCCCGCGCGGTGTCGGATAAACTGCTCGGTCCCTAGAAGGGTTAGTGTCAGGCAGTCGGCAGGCCGTAAAAATATTGCCAAATCATCCAAACATCCAGACCAGAAACAAATATTTATTTTTAAGCTTAAATACTTGAACCCGGCGGGAACCGAAGCTGCAACATTCTACATTGCCATCGGGCCCTAGCCCGCCGCGCCACAGAAGCCTTTACGTTGTGCACGTGAGTGCACAATGAGTGATCATTTACAATCCTGATAAAAAAAAACAATTAAAATCTTTCAATTTGTAATATTATTTCTAACACTAAAGTGTACCTATAACTGTAGGTGTTCGCCGGCATATCCTGCCTGGAAGACGTAAAATGTTCCGGTAACTGGATGTGGGGGGGTAAGACCGGGATTGAGGGAGGAACACTGGTGGTGGCGTGCGACGCGCTGGCGAGCGCTATGAAAGTATTGGGGGTGGCCGTGGACGGGGGGAAGGACTCGCTCTCTATGTGCGCGCAGGTGGCGGGGGAGAGGGGTAAGTCTATTTTTTTTTGCCTTTTATTTAGCTTAGTGACGTAAAACTAAACACTAGAGATGGGCCGACTAGTCGTCAACTAACAATAATGCAATAAAACCAATATTTATTGAATTATTAGTACAGTTAGAAGGTGGGTAGTCAGAAAAACGTAAACAAAACACGTTATAGCCTACATACATCATCTAAACTTCATACATATTTAATGTCATAGCTATGCCTCAGCTCCAATCATTTTTTTTTCCAACTTTTCTTTTTAAAACAATATTTTTTTGTATGTTTCGCTGCAGCTTTCGAAGTGCAAATTTATTCAAAAAAACCAACAATCGCCGAATGATCATGATTAACCCAAATATCTCGGAATTATAATAATATGCATTGCCGACTTGTCGGACGACTAGTCGGCAATTTTGGAACCGACTTGTCGGCTAGTCTGCTAGTCGGCAGAACCCCTAGTCGGCCCATCTCTACTAAACACGTTTGGGAGTACCAAAACCTTACCAACATAGTTTTCTTGAAATGCCAAATAATATTTTAATCTAGGAATTACCAATTTGCGAAATGACGACATAGTCTATAATTGACCAATTCTTGAATGTGCAATGCTGTTATGGACTAATTCTTAAAATATTCAATTCTATTGACCAATTCTTGAATGCACAATTCTGATATCAACCCATTCTTAAAACGTATCCACTTCAACATTGCTTGGATGATGATTGGGCTATGGTATTACAGAAAAAAATATTATTATTTCAAAGAAAGAAGTTAAGTTTAGTTTATTTATCAGAAAGACAAAAGTAATACCACGGGACCCACGGGATCGGAACTTACACGGATGAACCCTCGAGACTATTTAATTGTTTTTTTTTTACAGTAAAATCTCCCGGCACTCTGGTAATATCGACGTACGCGCCGTGCCCCGACATCACAGTAAAGATCGACCCCGCCTTGAGAGAAGAAGGATCAGCTCTCGTTCACGTACCCGCTTCTCCTGGAAAATTCAGGTAAATCTACTATAGTTACATTTTCCCGGGTCTTTATCGCGTATTATTATTTATTTTCTTACCCGGGAAAATGTAACTATTTTAACAAATTGTGTGAATTAAAAAAAACCCTCGCTGCACATACCGGGTATGATATTTTACTCCGATTTTGTACTCTATACCGTTGACCTACAGTCGATATTCAATTGCAGACTTGGCGGTTCAGCCTTGGCGCAATGCTACAAGCAACTTGGAGACAATCCTCCGGATCTGGATGATCCTAAAGTGTTGAAATCTCTGTTCAAAGTTACGCAAAAATTGCTGAAAGGTGAGTTATTATTAGAGATGAGCCGACTATCGAGCCGATTGTCGTGCGACAAAATATTTCTCGTGCTCGTAAGCTACCACTTCTGGAAAGACCTTGCAATGTCGGGCGTTGAAAAATGCTTAATATAAAATCATAATCCATTTCCTTGCAGCCGGGTAATAAAAGCAACGCGATTAAAACCGAAATAAGTATATTGTATTTAATAAAAACACAACATACAAAAAGAAAAACGATAAAAAAGGTGAAAAATAAATAAATAATACAAAAAACACTAAAACTAAAACTTAAATCTAAAAACATATACTTAAAAATAAAAACTAAAAAACCCACTGTATTTAATTAGTATATTGTATACCTAGCGGAGAAAAGACTATTTTTCCGGCAAGAGTGTTTTTTGAATCCTGAGGGAATCGAGGGATTCAATACGTTGAATCCCTCGATTCCCCTATTTTTGCAAAAATAGTATTTGCTCCCGAGGTAGACTTTTCAACACCCACTATGAGACAATGAGTGTAACTTATATAGACTTTTATCTTACACTAACTACCAAGTTCTACCAACGTAGATTTTCTACCAAACCCATGCTAAAACCCGCCATTTTCCATCAATACCTACCATTTCTTTTTATATTTCAGAAAACAAGCTATTATCCGGTCACGATATAAGCGAGGGCGGTTTCATAACCACAGTACTAGAAATGGGTATCGGCGGCCTTCGCGGCTTGAACCTCAACCTCAGTGACAAGGTCTCGCCCATCGAGGCCTTGTTCAACGAAGAACTTGGTATCGTCCTTGAGGTGGCTGCCAAACATCTGGACTATGTTTTAGAGGAGTATAAGAAGGCTGGAGTCGATGCTAGGAAGATTGGATCGACTGGGACATATGGAATGTCTGCTGAGGTTTGTGGATTACAATAATTTTATATCACTTTAATATAGATTTTTCTTCTGTTTTCGCGATGTTGTATTCTTCTACATCCTGAAAAAGGAACCTGTAAAGGTCTCGAAACGTTGAGCGTTGAAACAATGCTAAAAGTAATAAACACCACGCGATTAAAATCGAAAAATGTCTTTAATTTCAATTTTAAATGTTTATTTAATAAGTTACACCATTTACAAAATTTAAACAATAAAAATGGAGATACAAAAAAGCACTAAATCTTAAATTGAAATCTAAAAAGTGAAAAAGCCGTTGTCGACGACACTCTACCGAGATGAAGTCCCCAAGATGCTGGCGGCATTCCCTCTCTGAGTAGTGAGACTAACTCGCTGAGACAGGAACCCACCAGATCTAGGATCACCGCGACCGGTCGCATCGACCAGACGCCCTTTTCCCCTTAATATTCTAGCACTGGGACCCCAACAACTAATGTCTCAACGCAAGGCCCATTGGAGTAAAAATGTAACTTTTCTGTCTCAATTTTATTACGTTTATTCAATGGGGTGGCACACGCAAAGCTGTGAGCAGATGGCGCTGGCATCGGATCATCTTTTTTTTTTGTTGATGGTCCCCCACGAATGAAAACGTCGAGCTTTTTTTTTTCTTTCGATCTGAGACTGATATGGCCAATTTGGCGCCGAGAGTTGTAAAAAACACCTGTTTGACAGTTCTTAATTCAAACCTAAGATCATTCGACTAACGCCCTCTGCCGGGATAAAAAGTTAGTGTTCCTCCTCATTTAAAGGCCTCTATAGGGCGTCATGCAAAGAAGTACAGTAGGCGGCAGATTAGTTGAAACAAAATGGCGGATGCGCAGAAATCGATTTTTCATAGAAAGCGCATGTAAGCTGTACTGCGCGAACTTTCCCCCCACCACGACAAAACTTTTCAACTTACCTGCCGGTCACTGTAGCTCTTTCATATGCTGGAGCTACACAGCCAATCGACTTTATCTGTCACTGTCTTTGTACCGAATCATATTGTATACCCCTGCTAATCAATGAAATTATTCTGTCGTTTACAGGTAGTAATAACAGTGAACAATGAAAGAGTCCTGCAAACGAAACTGATTGATGTATACAGGATGTGGGAAGAAACAAGCTACAGGCTCGAGTTACTGCAAGCTAACTCCGAATGTGTCGAACAGGAATGGAGAGGTAAGGACATTGATAGATATACAGTCTGTAGAATGGCCTTGGTATTTTAGAAGATTTCGATTCCCGTATTAAAATTATCTAAAACTAGCAGATTCCCGCGGTTTCACCCGCGTAAGTCCCGATCCCGTGGGAATATCGGGATCAAAAGTAGCCTATGTTACTCAGGAATGTAGCTTTCTAATGGTGAAAGAATTTTTGAAATCGGTCCAGTAGTTTCGGAGATTACCCCCAATA
The DNA here is from genome assembly GCA_958496205.1 of Idaea biselata. NCBI lineage: Eukaryota > Metazoa > Arthropoda > Insecta > Lepidoptera > Geometridae > Idaea > Idaea biselata. Next base: position 18,073,368 of record OY292399.1, read on the forward strand.
TACATACATACATACATGTTACCAACGTTACCTCTTTATAATATTAGTATAGTATAGACTAGCTGATCCGGCGAACTTTGTTCCGCCTTAGAGACAAATATTTCTATTATAGTATTACTATATTCTATTGCTATAACTGTTTTTCTTTTAAAGTATTTCTATGAAACATACTCATATATTTCTCATGTTATTTCAGGTCTGGAGAAGCGGAAAGGCGTGACATACAACGTAACGTTCGATCCTTCCGCCGCCGTCGTCCGAACGAAGGCTGTGAGAGTAGCGGTACTCAGAGAGGAAGGTACAGTCAGCATCATAAGTGGATGACCACAGTCTGATTTCCAAAATCCCTATACCTACATCATTATTGTTGGTTGTCATCAATACAGGACAGAGATGCTGAAAATAATTCTCTATCTTCAATAATTCGTTTGTTTATTTGAATTATAGTAGAATTTTTTTTTAAGGAAAAATACGCATTTAACGCATTCGCGTTGTTACCTGCAGCATTAGATAGATGGCGTTTTAACGTGCCTTAATCGTAAACAATCAACGGTGGATATAGCATTGGAAAATTTCACGGCACTATGCAGGGACTTGCGTAGTCCAGTTGGAATAGACGTTGGGGCACCGAACCGACCCAAAGACGAGAGTTTAAGCCTCGCCGCAAGTGAAATTTTTTTTTGAATGCGTGTTTTTCTTTAAAAAAATAATCTAAATAAAATAGCCTTGAGCTACGTACAAAATAAAAAGAATTTGTTTGAAATATAGTAGTTTTAAATTTCAATTCAACTTCTTTCAAAATTCACTTTTATTTCATTTAATAATATTTGTAGTGAAAACAACCATGGTAGTTTAAAACTGCAATACTATTTTTTTATTGTTTTCAGGAACAAACGGCGATAGAGAAATGATCGCATCTCTAATGATGGCTAAGTTCGAAGTGTTCGATGTAACGATGAGCGATCTGCAGAACAAGAAGATTACGTTGGACGCGTTCCAAGGTCTGGTGTTCCCCGGCGGCTTCAGTTACGCAGGTACAAACATACAACTACAACACACATACCAATAGTGGGCCTTGAACCTGCGACTACTGGTATCCGAACCATTTCAATATTTATTTCATACTAGCTGCGCCCCGCGGTTTTACCCGCGTAAGTCCCGATCCCGCGGGAATATCGGGATAAAAAGTAACCTATTTGTTATTCCAGGTCTCCAGCTATCTACATACGGGTTTCATGGTAATCGGTTCAGAGGTTTTTACGTGATTGAGTAACAAACACACACTCATATACACATGAATACATAGTTACAAACTTTCAGCTTTATAATATTAGTAGTATATAATAATTATAGTAGGACAATAAAAATGTGTGTAAGCATGTATATTATACATGAATAGATATATCTATAAAATGCTTTGTCCTGACTGATTGACTGATCAACGCACAGCCTAAACGGCATCTGATAAGAGAGGGATTTTCATAGCTAGTTATCTATAAACACATAATATCTATAGTGGCGCGTGCAGCATAGGTAACGACCTACCGCTGTGCAAAATCCACACTTAAACGGACTTTGCAATGGCTCTCTTCTGCTCAGTATCAAGTACTTCCCTGGTCGTCCGTGTGGATTTTTGCACAGCGATAGGTAGGTGTTCGAACAACTGTGGTGTTCAAAATTCAAAGTACTTTTATTCATTTGCATATTACAATATATCTCTTTGAATCGTCAATTATATAATGTAATTTACTGTGTCTTCGGAACGCGTCTTCCAATGAGAAGCAGACACAAGAAACTCATGGGGTTTTTTTTGTATATAACTTTTTTGCAGTAACCAGCTGATTTACATTGTCGCATATTTATTATTAAACAATAGTGGAACTGGAGCAATAATCTATACTATACTATAATAATCCTTACTAGCATTACAAGCGCGAAAGTAACTCTGTCTGTCTGTCTATCTGTTCAAATAAGTTGGTATACATATAAAAATTTAAAAAAAAAAACTATCACATCCAAAAACACACACCCGCCCAACACCACCCAACCACCCAATCACCACGTGTTGGATGACTAATAAATATCCTCATTTCTAATCTATAGATACACTGGGGTCAGCCAAGGGCTGGGCAGCCGGGATCCTGTTCTCGGAGTCACTCAGTTCCCAGTTCTCACACTTCAAGGAGAGAGGGGACACTTTCTCGTTGGGGGTGTGCAACGGGTGTCAGCTGATGGCCATGCTGGGGTGGGTGGACCCCGAGCCCCCAGCACGGGGGAACAGGACCCAACTCTTCTTGGACCGGAATCAGTCGGAAAGGTAACTATTTGAAAACTATTTTTTTTTGTTTTAATCGTGTCTTTTAATAAGCATTTTTTAAACGTTCGTCGTCGTTTCGGGGTTATTTCAGACCCTTTGCGCGGGGTCGCTTTTTGAACCGGTAAAATTAGTAATGTCAAATCAAATGAATCAAAAAAGTTTATTTTGTTTATCCGCCTGTTACTGTCACTCTGTCACCATCATCGGAAGTTTTTTTCAGCGTTTTCAGCGCAGTATTTCCATCAATGGAAATACATAATGGAAATAGTGGGATTCACCTTATTAAATAAATGACTAAATTTTGGCAATATCACACAGCGCTATTTAGCAGCTACTAAGCTTGTCACTGTGACTAGACAACTTCTAAAATACTTATATATTTTTTTGTTTATACATTTTCTACATACATATTATGCATTGTTTATAGATTCGAATGCCGCTGGAGCGCAGTGCGTATAACAGAAGCTCCCAACGACGTATGGTTCCGCGGCATGGGCGGCAGCGTGGTCGGCGTGTGGGTGGCGCACGGCGAGGGGCGGTTCGCCGCCGCCGAGCCGCGGGTGCTGGACCAAGTGAGGGGCAACCGCCAGCTCGCCATGCAGTATGTGGATGATGACGGGCTGCCGACTGAACACTACCCTATGAACCCCAATGGGAGCCCAGGTTAGTCACGCTTCTTCTTTGAATCTGAGCGATGTTGAGTGCATTCCCTGTCGGGAGTCTTGGGTCAGCTAAAACTCTAAATTATTTGGGGTTGTTCAATAGATTTGGCAATATTTGACAACAACAGGTCTCTCTTAGGGACCGAGCAGTTTATGCCCTGTGCGGAGAAGATTCAAAGTTTGTTAGTCTCTAGATACCTTAGTCGCCTTTTACGACACCTACGAGAAGAGATGGGATAACCCAACTCTATGTAACAGATATATTTATTTCTTTTAAAAGAATATATTAGTTTGCGGTCGTCCGGGTAAAATAAAATAGCCTTTATTGATCCCTTTTCAAATAAAATCATTACATTTATCTTCTACTATATAAAAATAAGTCGGGTTTTCCTTCCTGACGCTATAACTCCAGAACGCATGAACCGATTTCCACGGTTTTGCATTCGTTGGAAAGGTCTCGGGCTCCGTGAGGTTTATAGCAAAGAAAATTCAGGAAAAATTTAATTATCTATAATTTATAAGGCAAAACATCGTTTGCCGGGTCAGCTAGTACCTACATATATTTATCATGATCTGATCTGACTGTGCCCTATAGTAGGCTCCAGAAAATAAGTAAGTCGTTCTGTAGTACTAGTGTACTTTATTATAATAAACTACCTGAAGACGTATGTGACATGTCAATTACAAGATTCAAAAAATATATTAAACTTAAATTGTGTAATAAGGCGTACTATAGCACGTCTAAATATTTTGATGAAAAGAATCCATGGACATGATTGTTAACTGCTCCTGTTCAAATTACAGATATCTGTATTATGACGATTGTAATATAAAACATGATAAAAAAAAAAAAAAATTCTATTAATTTTTGTATGTAGCTCAAGGCTATTTTGTTTAGAAAATTTATTTTCAAGGAAAAATAGCATTCAAAAATTTTCACTTGCGGCGAGGTTTGAGACCCAAAGACGCGAGTTCAAGCCTCGCCGCAAGTGAAAATTTTTGAATGCTATTTTTCCTTGAAAATAAATTTTCTAAAAAAAAATAATTGAAAAAAAATCCCATGAGTTTCTTGTGGTTTCTTCTCATCGGAGGGCGCGTTCTGAAACCTCGGTAAAATAAAATCTCGACGTTTCAAAACGTACATAATGTGTGTTTAATATCCGTTCTAAATGAATAAATAATTTTGAGTTTTTGAGTTTTGATTAATCCATTAAAATAATTATACTTATCAATCACTAAATTCATAAATAATATCTTTATAAGATTAGTTCTGGTAAAAAGGCCCCCTTTGACATAATTCAACAGGATGACTCCCATTAAATGATACTCTTCTTGCTTCAGATGGCATGGCGGGCGTGCGGTCTCGCGACGGTCGCCACGTAGCCATGATGCCGCACCCGGAGCGCTGCGTGCTGCGCTGGCAGTGCCCCGCGCCCGCCCCCCGCGCCTCCGGTCCGCAGCAGCCCGACAGTCAAGCCTCACCCTGGCTAAGACTCTTCCAGAATGCGTACCAATGGGCGGCACAACATTGATACTACACGGATAGATCACTAGCTGCGTCCCGCGGTTTCACCCGCTTAAGTCCCGATCCCGTGGGAATATCGGGATCAAAAGTAGCCTATAGCCTTCCTCAATAAATGGACTATCCGATAGAATTTTTCAAATCTCAGAACCCCTGGTGGGTTCTGAGATTAACGCGTTCAAACAAACTAACAAACAAACTCTTCCGCTTTATAATAATAAAAGATAGATTTAACACATTTTTCGGTTTTAATCGCGTGGTGTATTTCGATAAACACAACTAAATGTTACAACACTTTAGTTGTGTTAGATATTTGTTACGTTATTTTTTTTACGTAAAGATGCCATCATTTACACCTGTAGTTATAATATTATGAATTTTGTTAAGCTTGTGCGTGAGTGATATGTACGTACACTGTATAATTTATATAAACTTTTCAGTACATTTTCGTTATTTTTTAAAGTAATACTTAAGTAAACTATTAAATGGCCATATTACAAGCCTAGTTGCTTTTTGGGTCTGCCTAGATGGCGCTGTGTGCAATTTCATACAAATTACATTTTATAATTTCAACGTCGTTTGAGAATGAACAATGAACATTCCATAGAGGCTGTGTGTAAACCAGATGTTCCAAATGATGTATTTTAATTTATTTATATTTCTTGTTAAGGTGTTGTAATAAATGAAAGTAGAGATATCACACTAACAAACTGCTCTAAGATCTGAAGTTATGTTCTAAATAAAATTTTGTGGTCTGAATAATTATGCCTTGTTACTTTGAACAGCGCCTTAGTTAGCACTTGTTTCGAAATGTTATATCTACTGTGAAATAATTTACAGAATAAACTTTGTTTCAAGTTAATTTATCTAAAATATCTCGAATACTTACTGTGATTGTATTGTGCCTTCCATTTGTTGTATTTACAGTGAAGTAGAGATAAGCTCTATGAATTTGGATATGTAACATATTTTATCATGTTTTGTTACTTTTATTTTTTTTAGGTTATCTCCTACTCGGGTCCCTATAATAAATAATCATCTGATAAAAAGATAATACTTCTTTATATATAAAATGTTAACTTTAAAGCATTTAAATGTTAAGAAAAATAAATGATTATGAAATTATTATATTCTTTTATTTTATTTATAACACCAAGATTAAAAATATGTCATCATTTATTTAATTTTGAAGCAAAGTAAAGGATACACTAGGGAACAATACGTGACGCTGTAACGTTGCTTAGTGTCACGCAACATTCAATCTGCGTGACGCTGTAACGTTGCTTAGTGCTTAGTGCCCCGCAACATTCAAGCTGCGTGACGCTGTAACGTTGCTTAGTGCCCCGCAACATTCAATCTGCGTGACGCTGTAACGTGCTTAGTGTCAAGCAATATTCAATCGGCGTGACGCTGTAACGTTGCTTAGTGCCCCGCAACATTAAATCTGCGTGACGCTGTAACGTTGCTTAGTGCCCCGCAACATTCAATCTGCGTGACGCTGTAACGTTGCATAGTGCCCCGCATAATTCAATCTGCGTGACGCTGTAACGTTGCTTAGTGCCCCGCAACATTCAATCTGCGTGACGCTGTAACGTTGCTTAGTGCCCCGCAACTTTCAATCTGCGTGACGCTGTAACGTTGCTTAGTGCCCCGCAACATTCAATCTGCGTGACGCTGTAACGTTGCTTAGTGTCACGCAACATTCAATGGGCGTGACGCTGTAACGTTGCTTAGTGCCCCGCAACATTCAATCTGCGTGACGCTGTAACGTTGCTTAGTGCCCCGCAACATTCAATCTGCGTGACGCTGTAACGTTGCTTAGTGCCCCGCAACATTCAATCTGCGTGACGCTGTAACGTTGCTTAGTGCCCCGCGAAATTCAATCTGCGTGACGCTGTAACGTTGCTTAGTGCCCCGCAATATTCAATCTGCGTGACGCTGTAACGTTGCTTAGTGTCCCGCAATATTAAATCTGCGTGACGCTGTAACGTTGCTTAGTGTCCCGCAACATTTAATCTGCGTGACGCTAGTCTCGCTCAGATCCCTTAGTCGCCTTTTACGACACCCACGGGAAGAGATGGGGTAACCCTATTCTATGCCGAGGTTACACAGCTTGGTGTATCTTAGCTTAATAAAAAAATATTTTTATAAATTCGTCAACAAGATGTTTCTGATAGATCTCAAAATGTCTTTCCTGTGTATTTGTTCTAAGGCATCACATAAATCCCGTTGCCAATTCTGTGGATCATACACTGGATGTTGATTTTCATAATAATCCATCATTTTCTCCGCCTTCTCAGTTATTGTGATATTACTGAACTCTATATCATCAATCACAGATTCATTGATCCCTAGGAACCGGGCCAGCTCTTTCCAGAAACTACCAATGTCTTTAATAACAACTTTTAATATTCTATCTTTTGTGTCCTTGCCAATGCCTGGTTCTAAAGATTTTCTATTTGAATGGTTGGCGTCGTTTTGTGACACTAAAACGAAATTGTAAAACATTATTCACAAAATCTTATGGGAAGGAGGCAATTGAATAATTATTATGTATTAAATAGAAAGTTAAAAAAAAACAGATTTCCTACCACTATCACAATAGGGTACGGAAACAATCCGTGAACGTAACGCGAACGTTAAAACTTATTTTACCACTGGCGCCAGTCTATTACTCCATCACTTGATGGCGCCAGTGGTGAAAAGACAAAGCGGCATCGTTGCGTTTATATGTTAAAAATCAGGTTTGTTGTATGGGAGCTCCCCTTAAATATTTGACATTCCACAAACACAGCACACATCTAAAGAAATTCGTGTACACATCGACATTTTGATTAGATGTGTGCTGAAGGTGTGGACTAAGGTAGCCTGCATGTCGGATAGTGACTAGTGAGCCGACTGCATTAGTAACATATGGAGTGCAGCCACTACAAGCATCAAGATGGCGGGGCCAGGGTTTTTCTTGAATATATTTTTAACTAAAGAGGTACTAATTTTTTTACCTGAGGTTACCAAAAAGCACCAATTTGGTACTAAATCTGTCAATATAAAGTTTTAATATTGGAGAGTTGGCCCCGCCATCTTGACGCTAATTAATACCGCACAGGTAAAAGCCCTTGATCATCTTGTGACTATTTCTGTAAGTAGGTACGCCATAGGCAAAACTAACTAGGTAGGTATTCAAAAGACTTACTGTTGCAATGAAGCCAGCATCTGAGATGTTTTCGCCAGGTGTTAAATTGGCTAAAAGAGCCTTACATAATGAACAACAATACTGTAAAGTTGTGTTTGTCTTGCAGACTAATTATCTTTTTATAGATAAGTTTTAAGTTTAGATAAGATTACTGCAAAATTAAATACCTATTTATTGTATATTGCAGATTAATTTAGATACGACATCACATGTAGTGTAGTGTAGGTACCTAATTTTTATTGGAAAGAGAACTTATGTCCTACTACTTTACCTCAGAAAACCAGGCTGATTTATATCACAAAATATTTTATTTAAGAATAAAATAGTTACTCTTACAAAGTTTATACTAACTTATTATGTTTATTGTATATTTTAAAGTAGAATGATTTTTATAAATTCATCATAGTGATTTTTTTAACAGATCTCAAAATGTCGATTCTGTGTATTTGTTCTAAGGCATCACATAAGTTGTGGTGCCAATTTTGTGGATCGTACAATGGATGTGTTTCATAATGCAACATCATTTTCATTGCCTTTGTAGCTAAAGTTCGGTTATTAAATTCTATTTCATCGATCACACACTCTCGAACCCCTAGAAATCGAGCCAGATCTCTCCACGAAGTTCCAATTTGTTCAATAACAACTTTTAATATTCTACTTTTCCTTTCATTGCCAACACCTGATTGGGAAGGCTGTTCTGTTGGTTTTGATTTGTTGGCTTTTTGTGATACTGAAAAATAGAGATTACAAAACTTTATTTAAACATTTTAATTTTTTTAAATACAAATGTATACTATATTTTAAGTAATTTTATAAAACATGGTGGTTTAGCATGCTAAAACACCATATTTTATGGAACATTGGTTGTTATTATGGTACCATGGTACATTGTCAAAATTATGAATGGATCATTGGATTCTTAACTCTCTGACTGCTAAAAAAACACACCATGTGTGTTTTTTTACCATGTTCACCAGTGTGGTAGGCACACAACAGGTATGTTTTTTCCCTGACACATGTATACCTGCCGCACACAAGGCTATTTGTTGTTTCAGGCCCAACAGCCAAAGTGGTAAGTTTATGGATGTTGAAGGAAAACTCAAGATGCAGCATTTCAATACTCAGAAAATCCCTTTGCTATCTGGGGTTTAGTTAGAGTACTTTAGGGCTATTACGCACTTACTGTGGTATGGTAGGGGAGGCTGTGTGAGGCATAAAAGTTAATATTAAAATAGATTAGTTCAATTGCTAATCTATAAGAGCCCGTATCCTTAGCCCAGCCATAACGGACCTACTAATATAGAAACCTTAACCATACTTAAGTGATATTCAAAGATTATTTTAGGAAGGATCATAGATTCTTACCATATAAGTTGGAGTGTTCTGGTGCAACATACAACCGTTCATAGTTTGTCAACTCCTCAAGTAGATCATGACTTCCAATAGCCTCCGCAATCTTCTTCAGCGGTTGAACTTTGCCCTCCCCCAGGATATCTCTTAGCTCCAACGTTTGCAAGAGCTGGCCAATAGATTGAATGAGTTCGAACCTCCTTATCGAATTTATGTCGTCTTCAAATATGTCTTTCACAGTGTTCAGTAGATTATTGTGAGTGTCCTTCTTACCGAACGCAACAATAACTTGTCGTTTCAAATTAGAATATTCAGACAAAGTCATCTTTTTTTAATATAAACTAATGTACAGGCGAAACAGAATTATCATTAGGATAGTACAAGCAGGCAGGTAGGTACTTTACTATATATCATATTTGCATGCACAGCGTAATTGCAGTTGCGTAGTAAAAATCCCCGACCATAGTCAAGTTTGGTGACGAATGACCTTCACAAATGGTTTCTGTCAATCTGTCTGTATTCTTCAAAATATCGTCATTCCACAAAAATAGAACTGAGTTGTACAAATTAAACTTAAGCGTTTATCGGGGGTATAGTTGAACACTTATTTAATAAAAATGTATGTAAAAAATATGTATTGTATTCTATTTACAATACAAGTTTTGCAGTATCTATGTGTTCGGTGTTTTGCAGTCTGCAGCAACTTCATGAACGAGACGTCACTTGACATCGTGACATTGACAACTGTTTTTTTCTACTCGAATCTAAACCAAACCGGCCATTATGCATTAGTCCAGTGTCAAGTATTTTAGGTTAAAAATAATATACATGTAAGTCAAATACGTTAAATAACATTGCAGGTAATGTACCTTACATTACCCGTGTACTTTACTATAGCTGTAGGGAGATTTCTAAGCAATAGATCCTTAACTTTTCACTGGCTATTGTATGAAAAAAAAAACAGAAAACAATTTATCTATTAATATTTCAATAACCAAGTCGAAAAGTCGAGGAAGTCATTGTAAATGGTGGCTTTTACACAAGGTTTGGAAAAGTCGATGTTTGGCACTGGTTTTCACTTCTACAGTTGCCCTCAACACTTTTACGTTAGCGTTACGTTTAATTTCGCAACACATTTCCACAACGCGATCCCGCCAAAACTTCCAGCAAGCAATGACATTGACAACTTGCTAGGTTAGCTATGTAGGTACCGATTTCCTTTTCCCCACAATTTTACCGCGAATGTTCAAATTAGGAGGAACACTAACTTTTTATCCCGGCAGAGGGCGCGAGTCGATTAATCTTAGGTTTGAATTAAGAACTGTCAAACATGTATTTTTTACAACTCTCGGCGCCAAATTGACCATATCGGTCTGAGACCGAAAGAATAAAAAAAAAACTCGGCGTTTCCATTGGTGGAGGACCATCATCGAAAAAAAAAAGATCATCTGATGCCAGCGCCTCTGCAAACAGCTTTGCGCGTGGCACCCCATTGATGCGTGCACGGCCGGACGGACGGTCCACGCAAGGTCCACGTGTATATGTTATAGGTACGTTAGTATTATGTGATCTGTGGTTATAGGCAATGTGTATAATCCGGCATTGTATAGAATGCCTAGGCATTGTATACATTGCCTAAAACGTTCAGGCAATGTGTATAATACGATTCATTTCATACATTGCCTAGGTATTGTATAAAATGCCCGAAGCGCATCAGGCAATGTGTATAATGAACGACGGCAGCGGTCGCCGAAGCGCCTATACTATAAATAAAAACATAATTAACATTTATTTCATATACAGTGCGATTTTTATACATTGCGCCTTTTTTATTTACAGAATAAGGCGCTGCGTGTAATCATGTTCTAACATTAACCTAACCTAACCAAGTCGGGGTGCTCCATTTAGTTTTTCCGTTCTTTAGATAGTTAGATAGCATCGGGATTTTAACTGTAAATATTTTAATATTAGATACTTATTCGAATACGTACCCCCCCCAAACCCCCTGCCAATTGCTATCTAACTATCTAAAGCACGGAAAAACTAAACGGAGCACCCCGACTTGGTTAGGTTAGGTTAATGTTAGAACATGATTACACGCAGCGCTTTGGCGAGCGAGCAAAGCGAGCGTGCCGCGGCAGCGGTCGCCAAAGCGCCTTATTCTGTAAATAAAAAAGGCGTGATGTATAAAAATCGAAACGCAGTCTACGCAAAAAAACACGTTACATACATTACCTATGCGTCAACCGGCATTCTATACAATGCCTAGGTATTCCATACATTTCCTAAGTAAAGTGTAAAATAGTTTGAACATTCAATATCATTTCACACATTGCCTGGACGACCCCGGCATTCTATACAATACCTAGGAAATGTATAGAATGCCTGCATTATACACATTGCCTATAACATATTATATAATCTTATCTTACATCTTACAATATTATAAAGATAAAGAGTTTGTTTGTTTGTTTATTTGAACCCGCTAATATCAGGAACTGCTCTGGTCAGATTTGAAAAATTCCTTTAGTGCTGGATAGTCCATTTATTGAGGAAGTCTTATTATAGGCTATATTATATTTTCAGCAAAATTAGGCGGACGACGTCGCGGGCACCGCTAGTCTGTGATACGTGAGGCTGATCGACGAGCGAGAAACCGCGGTCTTATGACTCGTCGGTAAAGATCGCCGGTGTATCGTTGCATTCCAAGTTTCATCGCAATCGGTTCAGTAGTCTTGGCATGAAGGAGTAACAAAGTCACATACATACTTGCAAACTTTCGCGTTTATAGTGTAAGTAACCATAACCAAACCACAGGCTGTAGGGAGACCTATCTTAACATCTTACTTAAAAACGTGGCAACTGTTACCATTTCCATACAAACTTAATACCAAAATAAATTATGAAAAATTTAGTTTTCTACCTTAAGGGCCCTATACTGAAAAACTGAAAATCCATGTCGGGCGCATCGAAAATTGTTGATTATTTCATGACGGAATGTCGTAAGTAAAACTTTTTTTTGTGTACAGATTGTAGGCGACATTATTTCCGATATTTTAGTGCAGTTTCCATACAAATATGTCGAAACGTATTGAAGCCTATCGACATTTTGGCCAAATCAGACATTTTTTGTCTAAAATTTGGATAGGCTTTGCACCAATAGGAGGTTCTTGTCTTAAAACTACACCAAAATGTAGGAAACAATGTCACCTACAATCTGTGCACAAAAAAAAGTTCTACGACATTCCGTCATGAAATAATCAACAATTTTCGACGAGCCCGACAGGGATTTTCAGTTTCAAGGTCGTTGGCGTTGATACTCCTATTAAGAGGAGTATCAAAATAAAATAAAATCTTAATCCGAATAATATCGAAATTAAGGTAGAAAACTAAATTTTTCATAATTTATTTTGGTAAGTATTATGTTTGTATGGAAATGGTAACAGTACCCACGTTCTTAACCTATCCTACTTGAACTATCACTAACCGCCGCACTCAGATACATTTAATGGTTACTTAAGAGGACAGTCTCCATTCTCTTTCTCCATACAAACGTAGTCGACGTTTTCATCCCTGGATAAAAACGTAAAAACATTAGAGCAAATATGTTTATGCCTAAAACCTATATCTGTCATGCATGACTATGCATCTACCTTTTGATTTTTTTCATTTTCTAATTAGAATACCTAGTAATAAAAAATCAAAAAAATCAAAAGGTAGATGCATAGTCATGACTCATGACTCATGACAGATATAGGTTTTATGGCATAAACAGATTTTCTTTTTGAACGATATCAAAAAGAAAATCTTTACTTAGTATACTTTAAGTAACCATTAAATGTCTCTGACTGCGGCGGTAAGTGTAGATTTCAAAAGGAAATGATTACTAACTGATAGTTTAAGTAACCATTAAACGTCTCTGAGTGCGGCAGTACCTAAGCTAAAAAACAATTCCCGACGAAACATCGTGAATCGTGTATCAATTATCACCCCCGCGCCCCCAAGAGCATTCTTTGTAAACCTAGTGCGTGACGCCATATTCCTTGTTAGCAAAAAAAATCACGCAGGGTCATTCGTTGGGCAAACACTAGGGTACCTACCGGTAGACAGTACCTAAACGCGGATGGGGCAGACACCGTAAGAGATGGCGTGATGATTTGGATACATTTGATGAAGACTGGCTAAACACCGCCCAAGAACAACAAGGTTGAAAACAAATGAGCGAGACCTTTGCACTGTAGTGGGACAATCTATATTATGGTTAATGAAATATGTTAAGGTACCCAGCGACTTATATGTACTGATCTATATTTATTACCTACCATTTTCTTAGATTAGTAATGATGGGTCAATGTAATAAACAATTCTCTTGTAATCATTATTATATTTACTTACTTATGACTCTTATCTGAACCTTATTCTTTTAGGTCTTGACCTCTGTCTCAGTTGCTCTATTACATCGTATTCGATGGACGTTTAATAAGTACCTAAATTACATTTAGTTAAGTTACTAAGAAATAAATTAAGTACTTTAGAAATACCAACATGTATAGGATAATAAATCGCGGTCTATATTCTCAGTTAAATTTGAAATGTGTAGAAAATGGAGGAATATCTTCGTTGAAGGGGTTGAGATTCGTGACGACACAGAATCCGAAATCAGATAGCTTATTTCCGAATAGAGAAGATTTTCCAAGCAGGCACATTGGTCCGAGACAACATGATGTTGTGACTATGCTAGATTTACTTGGGTACAAGGTAAGAATAGTTTTTTTTATATGAGATCACGTTTGCGGTGTTGGACTAGTGGTAGATACCCAGACTTTCATTCTGAGGGTCAAGGGTTCGAAATCCCGGCCGACCAATGTCCTTAGGACTCACCACAGTCCGAAGATATGGGACATTCGCCAATCCGGAGTAGGCTTCCGTGGCGTCTTAGAGGAGGACCTTACCCTACAGTGGGACGAATAAGCGGGCTAACAAAAACAAAAGGCATGCGTTTGAATCAACTCAACTGATGGGAAGCAATGAAGTTATCATCGACACTTGCTTAGAAGAAACCTGTTTACTCTAAACTTAAAAATAAAGACTCCAAGGTCATGTAGATTCCACTCGTAGATCTTTTCATGGCACCTGAGTTTATCTACCTCTGGGTAATTTGTTTCTTACTTTGTTTCAGAGTTTAGACCAACTAACAAGCGATGCAGTTCCTAAGAAGATTCAGCTTCCAAACCTTATGGATATTAGTGAACCATTATGTGAGTAGGCATACCTACAGTAAAATTGTGCAGACTATTTCTAGCAGTGGTTATTTATCTTCTATTCTCCTCTCTCATCAGATCACAATCAAAAGTATAGGTACAATATACAGCTATCTTTTTTTTACGTTTCCTCTTCCATTCCATCTTCGATTTTCATTTTCATTGCTCGTTTAGTCACATGCGTCTCCTCTGTCCTCATCACATCTACAATTCTACATCCTAGCTCAGGGTTAATTATTGATGTGTATAGGCGAGGGTAAACTAAAAGTTCGCGTGGCGATACAGGCCGCTGTACGCTTTTGATATTTGATACGCTATACAAATGATGGAATATAATATTATTATGTAGGTACTATCCGTAGCTAGACGATGTTTTACATCTGCCAGGCGTCCCGTGACGGCTCACATTTTATTTTTTTATTTAACTTTACAGGTGAATACGACCTAATAGAGAGAATTCGAAATTTAGCAGAGAAAAACCAAATATGGCGTTCGTACATTGGTATGGGATATCACAACTGCTGTGTGCCTCACACTATTATGAGGAACTTGTTCGAGAACCCTGGATGGTAAGTTAACTATTTTCGAGGGCCAAATACTTTCTCAATGGTACACAAAATCTTCAATTTATTTAGCCGTGTAGACCCTGCATAAAATATGTCGTAAAAGGCGACTAAGAATCTGGAGACTTGCGAATTTGGTTGCAAGGAAGTATTGGTGTCAGACAGGTGGACACCATAAACCATAATTTCGAAAATAAATTCGAGTAAGTACCTACCTCAGTCTTCTTTGACCATACTGCAAATTGATTTGCTAGCCGCCCGCTTGACACCAATCCTCCTTGCGACCAAGATCTCTAGTCGAGTTTTACAAACAAAAATCTCGGGTTAAATTTTAACTTTTTTCCTTCTAGAAAATTTATTTATTTATTTTTTCCTTCTTTTGTACAATAGGACAACACAGTACACTCCTTACCAACCTGAGATCGCCCAAGGGCGTCTTGAAAGTCTCCTGAATTACCAAACCATGGTCAGTGATTTGACCGGATTAGACGTGGCGAATGCATCTCTACTTGATGAGGGCACTGCGGCTGCTGAAGCTCTATCTCTTTGTCACAGGTGATTTTATGAACTGATGGACCATTTATTTAGGTACAAGCTGATAGGATAATCTAGTAGATTTTGCTTTACCTTTTTTTGGATTGTCTAAGTGGAATGGTCAAATTATTTTCGTATAGAGGTGTGGCTGACCTACTGTTAGAGTTTTTAGGTCGACTTAATGCTTCTAACTTGACCTAGCGACTGCTATCAGAGATAAAAACCGGGACCAAGCAACGTGCCGCGCCGAAGCACGAGAAGCTCGATAAAATGTTTTTTTGTCACTCACATTATAGGTCACTCTTTCAAGTAATGACCTCGCCAAGCGTTGCTTTACCCACACCAGTATTCAAGATTGGTTGGTGCAGCTAGGCCAATAAGCTCCTCGACAATTACAATTAAAGTGACCTGACAACTACAAAATTGAAGTGTTTTCCGCAGACATAACAAAAGGACAAAGTTCGTAGTATCAGAACGTATACACCCACAAACACTGGCGGTAGTCCAGACCCGTTTGGATGCTCTGGGCTTGGAAGTGATGGTGGTCCCAGACGTTCGAGAAGCTGACTTCGCTCAGAGGGACATATCAGCTGTATTGCTTCAATGCCCCGATACTAGAGGATTGGTGTATGACTACTCTGGATTGGCAGCAGCTGCTCACGAACATGGGGTAAAATAAAAATGATATTTTGGAGTCATATTTCGCAATACTTTTTTAATAGGTGTGTAACTGTCCACAATTTCCCCAGCAGTGATGAAATACATACAACCACGTGAAACATTTTGTCGATTAACAAAAATGACCCGTCTCTTTTCCTCGTCGTTTGAGAAAAAGAGATGGATAGTCTTAGATTACATAGAATATTCTGTTCTGTAGGTACGTCTAAAAAGTTCTGTTAATTGTATACTTATTGGTTACAAGTGAAGGTGGTAACGAGGCGAGTGTCCGACTTGTCTTTCTTACTGACTGCACCGACTCACGTTTAGAAGCTGCTTGGCTTCACAACTAGGATGACCCCTTTCGAGACTCTAGCTGAGACCCTAGATTACAAATCCAACTAATATGCGGCAGCCCTGGCGGTTGGTACCACTCGGTTATAGAGGACCTTTACACACCAGTTCATTCTATTGATATGTACCTGTTAGAATAAACTTGCTTAAACGTGTTGGTAAATGAGCTCCATCCAGGCTCCATCCAAGCAATCACCCATGACATTAATGATGTATTTCAGACATTAGTGGTAGTAGCCACAGACCTGCTCGCGTTAGCGCTGCTACGTCCCCCGGCTGAATGCGGGGCAGCGTTAGCTGTGGGAACTTCCCAACGGCTTGGAGTACCACTTGGCTATGGAGGTCCTCACGCCGGGTTCTTTGCGGCTGAACATCAGCTGGTCAGGTTGATGCCGGGACGTATGGTTGGCGTTACTAGAGATGCCTCGGGAAGGGATGCTTATAGGTGAGATTTTTGAATTTTATTCTATCAACTACAACATAATCATTATCAAATATCCATGTTTTGATTATTTGACGCCCTCTGTGGCATGTCGAGCGAACACCCGGCTGCGACGCAGAAGGTTCCAGGTTCGCCGAAGACAAGTAGGTATTTATGCTGACCATACTGTAGTATATCCGTTGCCTAGGATGTTACCCATAGCACAAGCTTACTTGCCTAATTTAGGGCTAGAATGCGTGTATGTAGGTACAACGTCCAACAATAATTATTTATTTGTTTTCTTATTCGTACACTTATTGACTTACTTTAACATACCTAAAGGTGATTTTGTCATATTTTTTCCAGACTAGCTCTCCAAACGCGAGAGCAGCACATCCGTCGAGACAAAGCCACGTCGAACATCTGCACGGCGCAGGCGCTGCTAGCAAACATGTCCGCAATGTTCGCTGTGTACCACGGACCTCAAGGCTTGAGAGATATAGCCACTAGAGTCCATAACGCTACACTCGTGCTCGATCATGGTAAGAATAGGCCTCAGGGCGACCTGAAAACTCTAACATAAGGTGACCCACACAAAAGAAACAATCCAATGGGACAATGATCGATCGATTCATTTTTTATTGTACACACCACAAAAATTACTACAAAAAACAGCATGAACATAAAATCTTAAATCTGGGTGGAACAAAGGGCGACCTTATCGCCCAACGCAATTTATTCTAGGCAAAAATTAGACAATGTGGTGTAAAAGGTCTTCACCGAGCAATGTCTCCATTAGCGCTCAGTATTAACGTATAATTTCGTATAATTTGATGTGATCTGTGTTTTTGGTACAATAATCTATTTATCTAACTTATTGTATTGACCTTTGATTCACCAGGCATAAGACAGCGTGGTCACAAACAATCCAACGAAGCCTACTTCGATACGTTACACGTTGTACCACAATCAGATCATGATGCAACTGCAATCAAAGCACGAGCCGAGGAAAAGATGATCAATTTGAGATATTTCGATGACGGAGCGGTTGGCGTTGCTCTGGATGAGACCACCACTATGAAGGATGTTGACGATCTTCTTTGGATATTTGACTGTAAAAATGTTGAAGAGGTAATTTACAGAGTTGAGTTTTCAACACAATGATATGATTACACTGTGACTGGATCCAAATGCCATAAAATTTGGACCGACGCAGTGCTTGGTATCGGAGATTCTTGGACTCTGTTTTTGGGGGCGACATTTTTTTGTAATGTTTTAGTTTATGCACCATGTCAATATAATTCAATTCAATTCATTTATTCCTCAATATAGGTTTTACAAAGGTGTTACAGTAGGTAGATTATAAATAAGTCCAACTATATTGTACCAAGAGTGGTGTTGGAATTTTAGATTTAGTTACAATTTGTCAATTTATATAAGTAGTATATTCTAAGTTACAATTCAAATCAGAGATATTCAATCAGCCACATATGCCACCTTGAAGTCAATTTAAATTAAATTAATTTGATAATTACTTATATTTGTTATGTATTGTAATATCTCATGTAATGTATTAGGTATACAAATAAGTTTCCGCCGTTTTATTGTAGATGGCGCGGCACGGAGTTTCGGTTAGCTTTCGCAGATGATAACCGGCTTAAAAATAGTTTGGTCATTCAAGAACAATATTACCTATTAATATCATTGATTTTATATTGGTAAAATATAATTTTTATAAGTTGAAAATGTCAAAGTTTGAGCCAAGTAAGCGTCATTTGCGGGAAATATTAGTTTACTTCTTTAATTTAAAGAAATCTGCTGCTGAGGCGCATCAATTGCTCGTAGAAGCATATGGTGAGGGTGCTTTGAGTGAGAGAACGTGTCGAGAGTGGTTTCAAAAGTTTAAAAACGGTGATAATATACCCGTTGATATTATCAACGGGTCACGTTAGCCTACACGGGTGTTAGTATTTGACCCATACTTCGGGAATATAAATTTGAATAATGATTTCCGATTGAATTTTGGTCCAAACGATGCCCTTTAGATTATATTACAGCTGCGTTCCAATTCTGGGAAAGGCTTACGCACTGGCACAAAATTGAAATACCATAAAGTTATTCTGCTTTATTTATTCAGGTATCAAAATCAAATGAGGTGAGATCCCGAGGCATTCAAACAGGTTCCTTCAGGAGAACCTCCCCTTACCTCACACATCCAGTGTTCAATATGCATCACTCGGAAACTAGGATAGTTCGCTACATGAAGAGGTTGGAGAACAAAGACATTTCTTTGGTGCACTCTATGATACCTTTGGTGAGTCATAGTCTTAAGAGATAGCATTGAACCATTTTTTTATTCTTAAAAGAGGATACTGCTTTATCATCATCTAAGGGTCACGTGTGGAATAATTGATGCCTTCGCCATAAATCTGTTTACTACTACATTTTTTTTGCTAATAGTCTCTAGAACTTCTGTAATTGCTTTGTCTTCAATTGATAAGTAGTTGAGCGTTTGACCACTAGTTATGTCACCAGATGGCAATGACGATGTTATCTAAGATTAGCACACTTATATGTAAGAGAGAGAGACGGCATAGTAGAAAGACTTACGACCTATCTTTCCTAAAATGACTCCACCTGGTTTTGTATCGGAACACGGATGAAATCGTTTGGCCATTTAACTGATGGGTAGTGCAGCTTTCCACTAATCAAAAGGCTTTTAGAGATTTTTACTCATCGTTTTCGGTTCCAGGGTTCATGCACAATGAAGCTGAATTCAACGACAGAGATGATGCCATGCTCGTTCAAGCACTTCACGGACATTCACCCGTTTGCACCACTCGATCAATGTAAAGGCTACCACGAAATGTTCGGGGAATTGGAGCGAGATCTTTGCGCTATTACTGGTTATGATCGTGTTTCTTTCCAACCTAACAGGTAAGAATTATGTTTTATATGTCCCATAAATGCTCCCGATTTTCGAATAAAGGTCCATTTTTAATTCGCTAAGAATGTGTTCAATTTTTTATAAAATAACCTTATGTATTTTTAAAAAAATTGAACACATTCTTAGCGAATTGAAAATGGACCTTTATTCGAAAATCGGGAGCATTTATGGGATTTCATTCCCAGACAGTCAGAAAATCTTTTTTACCCACCATTCAAGAAGTAGGTATAAATTCTTCACCGCAGTCCATTCATGTTTCCTTACGTCGTCATCTATCCATTCAAACCCTACCATTCCCTACCAAGTTTCTGCTCAAGTTTAGACGAGTGACGTATCGATTTATTTGCAAGTAAATTGATCGTTTTTATGTTATCTACAGTGGAGCTCAAGGCGAATACGCCGGTCTCCGCACCATCAAAGGTTACCACGAGTTCCGCGGCGACATGAACCGCAACATCTGCCTGATCCCAGTGTCTGCGCACGGCACTAACCCAGCCTCCGCTCACATGGCCGGCATGCGCGTATGTGCGATACGGGTCACACCCACCGGAGACATCGACATGGAACACCTTAAGGATATGGTAATAAGATGATATAGATAGACACTGGAATCAGGTGGATGTTGTGTTCTCTAAAGATACAGAATATCTGCCTGTTCCCAGTGTTTCCGCACGGCACGATCCTGCATCTGCGTACAAGCTTGATGTTTTGTTCTAAAGATACGTAATATCTGCCTGATCCCAATGTCGTCTGCAAATAGTATTTTAATTTTGGCAGAAATCCTACAACTACTAAACCGACTACATCCTAAAACGAAACTTCGGTGCAAAGCAACGATGCGCATTTCGAATGCTCTTTCAAAGTCTGATCATGGTCTAATCTAATCTATAATAATAATAAATTGGTCATCCTTCGTGTCAATGTCTCGTTTCTGTTACAATAATACAACCCTCTTTTCCCCTAACAGGTCGAAGAGCACAGTGATAAAATATCATGTCTAATGTTGACGTATCCGAGCACTTTCGGTGTGTTCGAGGAAAGGGCGGCCGATGTCTGTGCGTTGGTACACAAACATGGAGGACAGGTTTACTTGGACGGCGCCAATATGAATGCTCAGGTAAGGAACTTAGATAAACGATAGATGAGCGTTTGATCACTATCTCACTTGATGGTAAGTGATGATATGATTTAAGAAGTAGCACGCTCATCTGGAAGAAGGAAGACGCCAGTGGAACAAGATTTGACTTATTTAGTGGATACGCCGGTCTACGTATCGTAAAACAGACGAGTTCGCTTGGGTGGTAACAAGTCGCGTTCAAATGAATTGAATGAATAATAATAGGAATAGTAATGATAAAATTAAAGCCACTTGAAAAATAATAAATGCTGAAACTGGTAAAGTCTTAAACAAAAATATTGATTTTAAGTTGGACATTGGCGGAAGGATGACAAACACTGACCAAAATGTTGCGAATAAGTTTGAGAATTTTTTCACCAATGTGCCTGCTACTCTGACAAAAGCCCTAAACTCATCTACCCCCATTGCTAAATCTCTTTTAGAAGCAAATGTACCTGAATGTAGTAAAGCTTTTCAATTCAAATATGTTAAAAAACATGATATTTTAGTAATTCTTAAACAAATCAATGTAAAGAAAACTAAAGACTTATGGGGGATTTCTATTCCTATATCGTCGTAGTCGCATGATGCATATGGCGTATTCTGTGACCTCTCCAAAGCGTTCGATTGTGTTCGACATGATACTTTGATCATGAAGCTACGACACTACGGTATCGGGGACGGCGCATTGGATCTTCTTTCTTCTTACCTGAGTGATAGGATTCAGTGTGTCGACATTAACGGTAAACGTTCCCCTGGATCACCTGTAACTTTAGGAGTTCCTCAAGGATCCATATTGGGACCTTTTTTATTTCTAGTATATATTAACGACTTACCTTTCCTCGTAAAGGAAAAAGTAAAAAGACGACAATCTAATATTGACGACGACGTGAACAATGCTCTCTCTAGATTAGTATATTGGTTTAATGTTAAAAATATGCTACTAAATGGATCTAAAACTAAATGTATTCGATTCACACTACCAAATGTAAAACAAGTTAAAACCACTGTAAAAATTGATAATGAGGAGATCGAAATAGTCGATAAAGCTGTCTTTCTGGGTATAACTTTAGACGCTAAGCTTCAATGGGGCCCACACGTGGAAGCTCTGTCCAAAAGGCTTAGTTCCGCAGCTTATGCAGTTAAGAAAATCCGGGAATACACAGATGTTGAGACGGCCCGCCTAGTCTACTTCAGTTACTTTCACAGCATCATGTCATATGGTATCCTGCTGTGGGGGTGTGCTGCTGACATAGAAACCATTTTTGTTTTGCAAAAGAGAGCGGTGCGAGCTATCTACAAAATGGGCCCCAGGGAATCGCTTGAAGAAAGTTTAAAGAGATAAACATTTTAACTGTTTACTCTCAATACATTTATGAAAATCTGCTATACGTACATAAGAATAAATCAAGTAAATTTCACAAATACAGTCCGTCAGGTTAATTTGAGACACAAGGATGATCTGACTGTGCCCTATAGTAGGCTCCAGAAAATAAGTAAGTCGTTCTGTAGCACTAGTGTACTTTATTATAATAAACTACCTGAAGACGTATGTGACATGTCCATTACAAGATTCAAAAAATATATTAAACTTAAATTGTGTAATAAGGCGTACTATAGCACGTCTAAATATTTTGAGGAAAAGAATCCATGGACATGATTGTTAACTGCTCCTGTTCAAATTACAGATATCTGTATTATGACGATTGTAATATAAAACATGATAAAAAAAAAATATTAAAAAAAAACCCCCATGAGTTTCTTGTGGTTTCTTCTCCTCGGAGGACGCGTTCCGAAACCTCGGTAAAATAAAATCACGACGTTTCAAAACGTACGTATGTGTGTTTAATATACGTTCTAAATGAATAAATAATTTTGAGTTTTGAGTTTTGAAAGTCTCCGACAAAGACATCTCTTTTGATCGCCTTTAAGAAAGGAAATACCGTAGCCATATTCTTTTAGACCCGGGCTACAGGGTATTAAACTCACTGCCCGCGTAGCTGTTCCGTCAAAACCACAACCCCGCAGGGGGCATGAATCTTGGAGTTGTAGCCTCGGAAGTAGAAGTGGTGAAGTATTCTACATAGCGGATCTCTTCGGTAGTACAGCATTAAAATATACATTTGTTTCTAGGTGGGTTTATGTCGTCCAGGAGATTACGGTAGTGACGTATCTCACCTCAACCTACACAAGACATTCTGTATTCCTCACGGCGGGGGCGGCCCGGGCATGGGACCTATTGGAGTGTAAGTTGACAACCGTAGAATAAGCTATCGGTTATGAGAACCTTTTTACCTTTTTAGGGAATTATTGCTTTGCGTTCTGGATGAATTTCTCGCACCGAGGAAGCGTTGGGACACTGCATATTTGAGGTATTTAGTAGTACCAGTGGTGTGAGACATTTAGTCTTCAATATACCCTGAACTAGAATGTCATTCCTTCCTAGAGTCCTGGACCCTGAACTCTAAAAGGTCATCCTTCTTGAGTCCAGGGTCCAGCTACGGGTTACTTGTGCTCAATAGCGCAGTTGATCATTAGTGATGCCACAATAATGCTCAGAGCGTGACAGAATATTGCATAAACATCTTTAACTTTTCCTATACTCAGGTACTTTGGGCATCTTCAGATTGTTCAGGTAGAAAGCTGATTCGAAAAGCCGGCGACACTGCGCACCACCGCTTTTAAGCTTCTAACAAACTGTATCAAAAGACAGACAGACTTATGCTTTTCCCTGACTTTTCTTTGTAATGTTTGATTCCAGTAAAGCTCACTTGGCCCCGTTCCTACCATCCCACCCGGTGGTCGACCCACTTGCGGATCTCGGAGACGATGCTCACAGCTTCGGTTCAGTCAGCGCTGCTCCGTTTGGATCTTCCGCCATTTTGCCTATCTCGTGGGCCTATATCAAGGTTAGTACCTACTGTGTCATACAAATACAATATTCATTTATTCCAAGAATTAGGTACAAGGTCTTAAATAATATAATAGTTAAGTTGATTATTTGAAGAAATGCTTTTCAATTTATACCCGATATGACTTGAACCTGCAACCTTTACATTCCGTATAATACGCTAGCCAATTGCGCCACAGGTGCCTGTTCTGTCGTGATGAATTTATGGACTGCATCTCTCCTCGCTTATGACTGAGGCACGTTGCAGTTTTTGACATTCTACCATGACAATGGTGAGGAATATATTCCGACAAGTCCGCCTCGCACTTGCTGGTTTCTTAACTCAACCCCGTTTCCAGATGATGGGACCAAAAGGCCTAAAGCGCGCCACTCAAGTCGCGATCCTCAACGCGAACTACATGTCGCGTCGTCTGGAAGGACATTACAAGACGCTGTACAAGGGCGAGCGGGGACTTGTGGCTCACGAGTTTATCATAGACGTTAGAGATCTGAAGAAAACAGCCAACATTGAACCGGGAGATATTGCTAAACGGCTCATGGACTTTGGTAAGGAAATAACACATTTTTTATATAAATTTTATAGAGTTTTCTAAAGAAAACTGTTATAGAACTACCAAAAGGCCCAAAGCGTGAAAAAATGGTCCTTTACTTAAGGAGTTAGGTGAGACACTGTCAAAAAATTAGCATTGTCGCTACATGAAAGTAGCTACATCTTAAATCATGCATGGCTATAGAACACAATTCTTAGTTTTAAAAGACCTGAAACAATGCTCAAATAACGATTTTGAAAGCAAAAGTAGATGTTAGAAATCTGAAGGAAACAGCCGATATTGAACCATGGACTTTGCTAAGAAAAATACTTAGAAATTTTCTAAAGGTGTTTCGTAGGATATTTCCGGAACACGATTGTAGTTTCTGTTTGAAATATCGTCGGCATAACTTGTGCTGCAAAACACACAAGATACTGGAGAGTCCTATACAAGTCGCGATCCACAAGATCGTCTACAAGTCAGCTAGTGGATTTCTTTATCCGAATGGGGCCCTCCCCATTTGCATAAAGAAATCCACTAAAATTTTCGGCTTTTCTTAGGTTTAAAAACCTGACTGACTGACTGAGCTATATAAAATAATAACGCTGTGCCCAAATTGCTGGTCCTAGAGACAAGAAATTTAGAGAGTTTGTTCTTTCCTACTCTCAAAATTTCATGTCATGAAAATCCTCCCGGATTGGGACTTACGCGGGTAAAAGTGCGGGACGCAGCTAATGGTAGATATAATAGAATGTCTCAAATGTTCCCAGGTTTCCACGCTCCGACCATGTCCTGGCCTGTGGCCGGCACGCTGATGATAGAACCGACGGAATCCGAAGACCTGCAGGAACTGGACAGGTTCTGCGAAGCTCTCATCACCATACGGAAGGAGATCAAGGACATCGAGGACGGTGTCATTGATATGAGATTGAATCCCTTGAAGGTAGGGATTGTACTCCTTTTTCGAATATCTTTGTGGATCACCTAGCGTTAGAATTGCCAGGTCGCCCTAAGGCCTCTAACTCGACCTAACGACTGCTATTGGAGATAACAACCGGAAGTCCGGGATCGACTGCTTAACGTGCTATCCGAAGCAAGGAGGAGCTCGAGAAAATGATTGTTTGCCACATATATTGTCGGTCACCCATCAAAGTAATGACCGCGCCAAGCGCCGCTTAAGCCGCAAGTCCATAAAGGTGGAAGATACATACCTACCCGGAAAATACATTTATAAATGTTACCAATGTCACCCTTTTTAGAATATTAGTATACCTAGATATATTATATTGGTATTTGTTTTTTTTTGTAGATGGCTCCCCACACTCAAGAAGCAGTAATATCTGAAGATTGGAATCGGCCATACAGTCGGGAACAAGCTGCTTTCCCAGCGGTAAGTATATAACGATTGTCCCCGGCGGGAATCAAACCCGCAACCTTCTGCGTCGCAGCCGGGTATTCAGAGGCCGCAAATAATGATTGGTTTTACTATTCCAGCCATTCGTGAAAGGAGAGACAAAGATCTGGCCCACAGTGAGCAGAATAGACGATATGTACGGAGACAAACATTTAGTGTGCACCTGCCCGCCTGTTATTGATGACTTTTAATTTTTTTTATATCGTTTTTATTGCTCTACTAGAAATATTTTACAATGAGAAATCATCAAAAATCCCCAGTGACAGGATTCGAACCTGTGCCCCTCGCTTGTCGGGTGAGTGCGCTAACCACTGCGCCATACGAAAACCCGCGTGACACGGTGAATTAACGATTATGCTTCTCTCTGTTTGTGTTAACCCACTAAGGCTTTTTGATGATGCATTTCTCCTTGTTAAATATTTCTAGACTTTTAAATTGTTATGCCGTCTCTTACAATATTATTAATGTGAAAGTTTGTGTGTGTGTAAGTTTGTATGTTGTACTTTGACTTTACATAGGTCCATAATGTATCATGAATGAATAAATGAATTGAATTAAATCGAAGTAAGTAAACGAATGTTTGTTAATCCAATACGCAAAAGCTATTGAACCAATTGCGATTCAACTTGGTAGTTGGTACGCAGATAGCTAGAGTCCTGAATTAACAAATAGGCTACTCTATATCCCGATATTGCCGCGGGATCGGGACTTACGCGGGTAAAACTGCGGGCTGCAACTTTGTGTACTATATTATTAATTAAAATAAAATGTGTCTGCCAATGTGCCGTGTGTGCTTGAGCCGCCTGGGCTTTCTCGCACTGATGGCAAGAGACCGGACGGGCTTACTCTGGTGCCTTGGGCGAAGGGGAGGTGCCTCATTTGGGACGCAACGTGTGTCAACACCGTTGCTGCTTGCCATGTGTCCCGGACTGCTGCTGTGGCTGCTGCGGCGGCGGAGACAGCGGCGGTTGCTAAGCATGGCAAGTATGCTCTGCTCCACGCGAGTTATTTATTTGTGCCGGTGGCCGTGGAGACGTTGGGGAGTTGGGGGAGTTAGGCTGTCACCTTTGTGAGGGAGATCGGTCGACGGCTTAGAGATCGGGGCTTGGACTGTCGCTCGGGTTCTTTTCTGGTGCAGAGGATGGCCGTTGCTATCCAACGAGGAAATGCTGCGTGCGTTTTAGGGTCCTTTGCGCCGGCAACGAATTCGGGTGGCCTGTTCGACTGACTTTGTTGTTTTGGTAAGTTTGTAGTTTTTAAGTTTAATTGTAATTAGGTTTTAATTTGGGTTTTTTTAGTTTTTATTTTTAAATTAAAATAAAATGTAAAATATCAACAAATGTTTTATTTCGCAGAAATAGAATAGACTTAGGAATTACAGCGTTAGGTATAATTTGGTTTGAAACAATTCAAATTGTCGTTCTATCATAATTATCAATGACTTAAATAATTTACTATTAATAATAATTATTGAAATCATAAGAAAGACCACTGTGTGTACGGTTAGCATCAAATCTCGATGATCACATTCAGATTTTCAAAATCGCCATAAAGGTAGGTACTACATCATAATTGTAGGGTATCAAAACAAGACTGACATTTTGAATATAAACTATATCTATCTTCTCATTTATTTTCAGGATCTCTACCCTGTTTTGACACCCCACAATTATGATGTATAGCGACTTTGAAAATCTAAATTCTAATCTATACCAATTAATTATAAAAAGGAAGTTTTTTTTCTTTGTTCACTTGTAACAAATTGGTATCGAAACTACTGGACCGCTTTCATAGATTCTGTAACCAATAATAAGCTACATTATCGAAGACTAACATAGGCTACTTTTGATCCCGATATTCTCACGGGATCGAGACTTCTGCGAGACGAAGCTAGGAATGAATAAATGCTGAAAATATTAGCTATATATATCTTCCCTTTTATTTTGTTTTGATACCCCACCATTACGATGTATGACGATTTTGAAAATCTGAATTCTAATAAATAAATCATTTTTATAATATCTGCTATCTTCCCTTTTATTTTCACCATGTCTGTTTTCATCACCCTGTTTTGCCCCCATAATTATAATGTATGGCGATTTTGAGAATCTGAATGTGTTCATCCACTTTTGACGTTGTCTGTACAAATGAATATGTTTCCGCAATGCAATAATTGCGCATATAACATTTCTGATTTCAAGGCAACTCGTTTGTTTTGTATTAGCTAAATTCAGTGAAACACTATAGTTTCGTTCTCGATAACAATGTAAATTATTAATACTAATATTACTGCCTAGTTAATTACAAGGTTATTTAAACAATCCGTATTCAAAAATAAATTATTTTCACTATAGTTTCATCCGTATCCGGCGAGAAGTTTAGATATTCACTGTATACGCAATAGACTTTTCAGCCTTCATCCGTATTGTCTATTTAGCGAAAAACTCAGTATCATAGACACTTTGCACTATATTGCTGGTTTGCGGTAATCACTGGTGATTACCACGTCACGTCAAAGCAGAAATGTGCTGCAAAGTGTCTATGAAACTGAGTTATCCACTAGCTAAATACGGTGCCGACTATTTCCCCCAGATCATTTTTTTATAAGCATTTAGGTTTGCTGTATACACATACACATGTCCGACTGTTTAGATTTTATTTAATTTAGCTATTTTGATCTTTGGAAATTACATTTTTTCAGACTTTGAATAAAATAAAGTCGTGCTAGTGTATTGTGTATACTGCAAAACAAAACTGAATAATTGTAAAAAAAAAACAAGAAGGAAACAGGGGAATATGTTTTTATGTGGAAGCGCGAGCGGTCTAAGCTCTTAAATGCACGTATTTTGAAATAATGATGTAGCGATAGCTAAACCAGTCATATAGCTATTAACGTATATAATAGGTACAGTTGGTAATTAAGTAAATATCAAAATAATATGTGCTAAAAAAAAGTAGACTTCACGAGAGACATTTTTAAGAAAACACGACAAGATTTCTGGAAAAATAAAAGCCTTATAGCAAAACAATACAATATTATAACAAAATGCGTCTTAGAGTTAGTTATAGCCATATTTTTTTATTTCGGTGATGAATTTATTGCATCTTTAGGGTACATGCCCAGTTTGACACCTATATCTTTGGGCAAACGCATTGGACGTGTTGGAAATGGGTGATAGGATCCAGTGGATGGACTTCGAGGATACGATAGTGAAGAAAGAGTATTATCTGTCTCCGGAAGAGATGTTATCGCACTACATGTATCATCTGAATCTATTTTGAACTTATCACTCCTCTCGACAAAGTCTTTGGACAACGTCGAAATATCTCTTAAAGGAAACAGTTTAGGGGATATTGGGGTAGAAACCTGATCAAGTGAAGTAATTTGACACAGTGTATCGCTCGAATTACTCTTTGCACCTGTAGGAGAATCATCTACAGAAGGCTCATAAGTAAAACTTATAGAGGAAGTTACTACGTGAGCAAAGTCGCTAGCTTGGCTATCATCAGTCTTTGTGGGTATATTCTCTTTTGATTCTTCGTTTATAGTTTTTCTGCAAATTTTACTCGCCTCGGATAACACGTAGTCGTTATATTTGTTGGAAAGCGGATAGTTACAGTCATCTGAAGTAAATTGTCGCCCATAAGTAGGTGTATCCTTAATTTCCGAAGACGGTAATGTAATTGATTGTTTTGATTCGCCTGACAAAGAACGACGAGTCCAATCAGGAGTTGTGGTTGCTTTTAGTTTTGTTGGAAAATCGTTTTGAGAGGTTAAAACATCTGTAGGCTGGAGGTTATTGATTTCATCTTTTCTATCTATTTTATCAGTGGAACTGTCAACTAGAAAACCTTTATTTTCCCATCCATACGTATCTGTTTTATTGCCTAAACAATCTGTATTTGGACTTTTTACACTCTTATTAAATTCTACACTTTTTGGGAGGTCTCGTAATTCTAAAGAGAAAGGATCATCGACTGAAATAGGCCTTATTCTTACAAAATCATGATTTTCCGTAGTTCCATCGCTTACGTTTCGTTTCCTACAACCAATTAAAGAATCTGAGGTTGATTCTTTGAGAACTGGGGAATCAATTAATTTAGTGTCAGCAGATTTTTCGACGAGACTAGGGAGCGTTGTACGTTTTGGTTTTTCCATTTCAATACTTTTGGAGTCAATGATTTTGTCTGACTTAGCACTAATTGTTGGCTCTGGTACATTCTGTTTTGTTAAAATACGACTCAATATTTTGGAATTTTCTTGAATAATTTGAAGGGCCCTTTCGCTGTTTTTACGTCCAGATCGTATCATATAATCCTTAGGAGATGCATCTGTATTTTCTGGTGTTCTAAGTTTGGTTGCACTGAAGACATTGCTGTTTTCTAATTCATCTTCACTTGAAGTTATTTTTATAAAACTGTGACTTTGGGGTAATGATGAAGCTCTCTCGGTGTCCTCTTTTAGAATCGTTTCATTATGCCTGCTTTGTAAAGTAAGGGAATCTGGTTTTTTCGGTAGCCTTGAAAGTCTTTTCGCAGCTCGTCTATTAGGTATATCAGCATTATTTGGGTCAGTCAATCGAGCACCAAAAAATTCAGGACTATGTTCAAAGTATTTGTCTATTTTTAGCGGAATTGGGGGCTCGTCTTCACTTACTATAATGCTATCGTTTCCTGGACTTCTTGCTGGGCTTCTAGCAAACGGAGAGTTATCTTCTGAGAGATCTATATCAGGAACAAAATTTTCATACATCGTTAAACTATCGATTACATCAGGGGTTCTTGTACTTGGAAGCTTATTAGGACTTCTTAAATTAGACATGAAATTACAATTGTTCGGCGACAAAACTACTGGGCTTAGGAATACTAAATTTTTGTCAAGATTCACAGTCGTAACTAAATCATCGTTTCGGTTACTTAAATTTAGTCTTCGTAATATTTCGGTTGTACTGTGTGATGAAGGACTATAAGAAGGTGATATCGTTACTTTAGGCATTCTAACCGAATGGGGAAATATATTGGGTGATATTCCTGTGTCATGAGAAACTGTCCTCATTCCAATCGGTGTAGCTGGTGATATACCAGCAATACGGCGACTATCGGTACACGTCGGAGTAGATCTTACTAAATCTTCACGAGTTATAGAAAATTTATGTGATGGAGTTTTTGCTAGCGGTGATAAACGATTTACTTTATGACAATCTAAATTGAGTAAAGTAGATGGCGATCTAACAGTATGTGGGTCACAATTACTTCTATGTCTGTAGTGTTTTTCTAAGTGTTGAAGAGGTGATGCGATTTTAGCTGGTGAGTTAATTGTTTCAGGCTCCGATACTATAACAGTATCTCTAAGTTTAGTATCAAATTCATCTATATACGTACGTAACGGTATGCCAGCAGCAGTATCGAGGTAATCAGCAATATCTTTGGCAGTGTTTTGATATACAACTGGTTTATGTTCCCGTGTAGGAGAATTTGTAATTTTAGATTCCTTTAACACTGGTGAATATATTTTTGTTTCTTTAAGAATAGGCGAAACTGGTATATTTTTGCTTACAACACTAACTTTCTTATTTTCTACTGGCAATTCAGGCAGGTCTCCATCTGAATCACTACCTTTTTCATTTTCATCACATAAACTAGTATCTGTACTAGAGTCAGCGTGAGAGGAATACGACGAAGTTTCACTTGAACTTCTAGATCTCAAAGTCGCAATCATTTCGCTAGCTTCTTTATCAGATACTATAATCCCATCACCAGTTTCATCAAAATCGATCGATGCCTTTCTTACTTTTTCGAATGGTTTATCTTTTTTCACATCCTTCCATTTCAAAGAATCGCGTCTACTTAATGTTTTCCGGCTTAGTTCTTCGTGCCAACTTATGGTGTCAGTGGAAAGACGTTTCGAGTTAGAGTTGTCGTGACTTCTAGATTGTCTAGAAGGTGGTACTGCGCCTGGTGGGGGACCGAGTCTTCTTCCCCGAGAACTGACTATAGCACTTTTTCCTAACAGTAGATTGTTTACTGTGAGTGAAGTTGGAGATGTAGGAACGCCAACTAGAACAGAAGCGACAAATGTATGTTAAAATTTCATTAAAACTTTAAACATTTGTATTTAAAGGTTAATTATAAAAGTACCTGCTGCATGTCTAGCACAAGCCGCAGCCAGTATAACATGGGCTTGTCTCTGTCGTTCTCGGAGTCTTGCATACTGGCGTTTCAAAGCGCCAATATCCAAAGAGAGACGGTCTCCCGCTCCGATTCGATCTTCTCGCCGCGGGATAACCTATAAATGATGTACTTAGTTACCAAATCATTATAAACAAGGACTTCATTTTTACTATTTATAATGTTTTTTTACTTACAGTGGCTAAGGCCATTTTGTTGTTGTCATCACTAGAATCGCCTTCGTCCTCCGAATAAAACAATCTGAGTCCACGTTTAGTCATTGATTGCATCTGGAATGGAATATTATTGCAAAAAATAAACGAAACATCTTGACAATGTTAAGGATATTTTTTTTGGATTTATCGAGAAGGACAAAATGGTCACTGTTGTTCGTGGATAGATAGATAGATAGATAAATACTTTATTTGATGACCATCAATAAAACATTAATGCCATAGTAGATTATTGTTCGTTTCGACATAATAACATCATTATTAAAGTTGAATACTTCAAGTCAAGAGTGAGCTAAACACGCTCCTTCGACCTTATCGTGGCTTCCCATTAGTTGAGGTGAAGTCAACTTATCTCGCATCTAAAAGATGCTAAAAGATGAGATAACTTACTGCAGAGTGTAAGGGTGGTTGATAGACTGGCGGCTGGCTAGAGGGCGGGGCTGGCGTGGGCGCTGCGACGCGGTACCGATGCAGATTGCGCAGCTTCGGCAGCTCCGGAACCGAGCCGAAGGCGACCACGCGCGCCACCAGCGCGTCGCCGGCTTCCCATACAGCGCCCACTCCACCGCCCATACAGCTGTAGAACTCGTCTGCCGAACGTGCTGATAGTATGCGACTGAAAACAACGGCAATTAATCATTAAAAAATCGAATCATACAAATAAAAAATCGATCATTAATAAAAAAGCATTCCAAATGTTCTTCATTCATTATTGTGGCTCGTAAGTTTACCCTAAGAACCTCAGATCCAGAAGAAATATAAAGCCCTTATATAATCTCATAGTTAGCTGAAATACTTGTAGATTCAAAATTCAATTAACTATTAGGTAGTAGTTACGTGAAGGAGCAAGCAAAATAAAGAAGACGATTAACTTTCTTCTACGAACTTCAATAAATGACTAATTGGATTGAAACTTCTATTTCTAAAAGTTTTAGGTAAATAATCTTACTCTTGAAGCAAATCCCAAATAGCAAGCGCTGTCAGTAGGAGAATCTCGTTGCCGTCCAAGAGTACCAAGTCCCATATTCTGAGGAGAGACTCTCGAGGCAGCCAGGTCGCGTACAGCGTCAGGAACCATTGCATCGTAAACACGTCTGGTAGCGGCGGCTCTACTCCTCCACCTGATATTTATTAAATTTCAATAAAAGAAAAGCTTAGCCTCTAAATTCGAAAATACTCAAATGGAAGTACCGAAATGCGGTCGATATTTTAAGACATATTATTTATTACAACAATATGGGTGAGAAAACAGAGATAAGGTCACTCGGGGGAAATGCGACTAATGGGGGAAATGCGGCTAATTTAATTTACCAGGCTTACAATTGTTATATTGAAAAAATCGCCAATCGTGATAGGAGAAATATCTTCTAATATCGTGACTAGATAGCGATTTTATCAATAGAACAATTGTAAGTCCGGTAAAATGAATTAGTCGCATTTACCCCGGTAGACTTAGATTAATTTGACAGACAGATAAATAAATTAAATTAAAATCAAGTAGGTAAACCGAAATCATATGAAATGTGATTCTCTATGATAACAAGTGAAATAGAAATCAGTAAGAAACAATACATAGGGACTACAAACATTTACCCAGGCAGGTAATTCAAGGAAATTGAAACCCAAAGGATAAACTCACCGTCGGATATCTTTTGCAAATAATCCATATGATTAGCTAGACGGGGCAGGCGTAGTCTCAGCAAATCCCTGAAAGCGGCCATATCGGCCGACAACCCACGAAGGTCGTCCGCGAAATAACCTTCAGGAAGCACCGCTTCTACTAAATATATCATTACCTAAACGTTAAAACAAACGAACAAATTAGTTTTCTTTAAATAAATTCAAAGATTCTTCACATAAATATTAAGTTAATTTACCTTTAAAGAATCAGGTTCAGACTTATCCATAACTTCGAGTATGATAGCAGCAATCATATTGAATCCTTGACAGTACCCTACGTCTTTGTTCCATCTAAAATACAATTTTAAAATTATGTTACCTCGGCTAAGGCTACACCTAACTCAATAACGATAAAATAATAAAGAAAACGTTTTCAAAAAGGGTGAAATTGAATTAAAATGATCAAAGTGAGCACAGAAGTGATAACGTACAAAGGTAGGGTAACAAAATAATATAACATTTTGATAATATTTAAATATCAAAGGAATAAAGAAATTACCGTGCGTAAGCCAACAGTACTCGACGTAGCATCGCTTGATTTTCTCTGCCTTCTGTGCCACAAAAAAGTGAGCAACCGGTCCGATGAAGATCCTAAAATGATAAATTATTTTAAATAGTGTCTACCCAATAATTTAATTTAATGAACTAGTATCTAAATTAATCTTTCTAGTATCAGAAACGCGCAGGTGTTCGATCTTTGTATTATATTAGTAGAAGTAGTTAACTAGTCACTTTTAAACTTACTAAGAGTTTTTAACGCTCAATAATTTGTAATTAATTACTTTTATTATGATTTATTGGAATAAGACGAATAAATCAATAAATAAATCGAAAATTATCACAGTTCTCGGTGTGGCAGTTATAATTATAATCAATTCGCTATGTGCTTATATCAAATCTTTTACCACAGTAAATATCAGCACGGAATAAAGTAGGGTCGAAATAGTAAGTTATGTAGAGCTCGTGACTAGTTCAGACATTTCATGAGATAAAACTCAAATATGTTGGACCCCACCCAAAAAGTCTAGCCTAGTCACAATAGATATATTAGTTCAGTCTGCTTATGAGGTTTTTTTATGAATACCATGTTTAAGCTCATGTAGATACTTCAGTTACAAAAATAACTACATAAATATATACTTACAAATATCAAATATGTTACAAATATTATTAAATAACGGGGTATTTACCATGTTTAAATGACGAAATACCGAGCTCCGTGATAAACGTGGTAAATACCCCGTAACTTAATAATAATTGTAGTGAAAACAACAATGCAAGTTTAAAATCGTATAAGTAATATCAAATATTTTCTTTTTTTTCATAAATGAACCTAATGTCTATTAAGAATCAAAAGCAATCTTCACGTATCACTCAGCAGATCGATTTATTGTTCAATAAAACGTTTCATTGTCCAATACAAATCTAGCTAAACGTTTTAGTACTGATTTAGTATTTCAATAAGTAGATACATTGCTATAAAACCGATGGGTATTAGGATTGTAATACATACATATCCGGCACCTATGTAGGGTTTTACGACACTATTAAAAATTAGATTAGTACCTACGTGCGCGTCGGTTCATGACAATTCCGATTCATTGCGTCTATTGACTTTAATACTGATTTATCGCTTGATAAGACACTTTACTTGGTAGATACCCATTTTTTATATATCCATAAAAGAAAGGAAAGACCCACGAAAAGATGGATGGAGGATTGGATTGGATTAAGACAAGATACAGATTAGTGTGCACGATGGTTTGGCGGGTGATAAGGAAACGTTGTACGAAATATAAGATCCAACAAGAATATTAAGAAGATTTACTTTGATTATTTGTGAGCCAAGTTCGGTGTCGTCGGGCTGTGCTGTGCCTCTGAAGCAGGCACGCTCTGCAGACGGCCACTCCACACCCCTTGCTGTCAAATGTCGTTCCGCCAGAGTCAGCCATAGCTGTATTTGAAAAAAAAAACATATAAAAATCACAGGTGATTTATATTGATATGGGACTTATTCCCTTCTACAAAGTTTATACATCATGAACAAGATCTTATCATAGCTGCTCGGTTCTTCAGGCTGTCATTAAAGTGTCTGTGCTGAACTTCGCACAACGTTGTATGTAGTCACGATTAACAAAACTTTCTGACAGTTAGGTACGTAGCGCAGAGGCGTAGCAAGATAAACTGTGGTTACGTGGTCTACTATAACTAGTTTGGAGGAGGCTAGTCTCTGTTCGGAACTTAAACTATAATCTTTACATGGTATACAAAGTCGCTTTCCGTATCTATTTGTCTGTTTATTTTATTCGCACACTCCTTTTTAACCACGCAATGGATTTGGCACTGATTTTATCATCCTTTAGTCAATATCTTCAAGGAGTTTTATTTGATACGTAGGTATATTAATATAGGTACACTAAATGTGTCGAGGGATTTTCAAGATTATTTCCTTCAACTAATAACGATGTTAGTAGCGTTTTGACCCATTATTTCTTCTGGGCATAGCTGCTTAGATTAAGAGGATGGTATAGGTGCTGAGCAGACTTACTCCACCTAATAAGTTATAATATACAGGGCACTACAGGAGGGTTACTTCGGTTCGTTTCGATACGACAACGATACTGTCATAACGATGGTTCTACTGTCACCCTACTATCAGAATGTGACAGTAGAATCATCGTATGACAGTAACGATGTCGTATCGAAACGAACCGCAGTAACCCTCCAGCACCGTAAATACCTAATAAGGATTAAAAGTAACTAGTCCCAGCCTAGTCAGCTATGGCCAGAAGAAAGAACGGGTCAGTACGTCTCGTCTGGAACTAACTAAGCCATGGGTTTCGTCTCGATACATGTTTCCCTTCACCGTAAGAGCAATGTTAATAGCGCACATCACTTTTTCGCAAGGAATAAGACAAAGGTAGGTACTTAAACATTGAACCACTTAATACTTGACTAATAAACCAATCATGTCTGTGTTGTTCCCATTTCTAAATATAATTCCAATATAATTTGCGGTTTTACTTTGATAAGAATTAATAATTAGGCGCATATTTACCTCAACTAATTTGATTTAGTTACTAAAGTAGGTAACTACATTGCAATTCAGCGAATTTACGTGGTAAATTCAAAATTAGATGCGGTTAAAAGACCATGTTTTCATGACTAAGTAAACCAGTCTTTCTATATCACTGTTCGAAAATGTTATTTCGAACTGCGGTTAACCTAAGTTAAGCGGTTGCCTAAGGCAAAAAGGTTTTGTATATTAGTAACCAAGGGAATCTATTGATGACCTAAATACTCCAGAAAACAAAAAGAGATAATTATACGTCTAGGTACCTAAGAGTTAACTACTATATTCTTTCGAATTTTTTCGATATGAAAAAATTGATAAATTTTGGACCGACCGAACCGACCGAAAAGTAAACGAGTAACCTACCATAACTTTTGAGATGCATAACTTTTAATTTAAAAAGTTAAATTCCTGGTTTTTTTGACAAATCAATCAAATTTAAAACTCTAAGATTTGTACGAGTCTGTGCAATTGTGATTACAATTTTGCAAACTGCATTACTCGTATTTTATTTAGCGCACGCGCACGTCCGGTATTCCATCCCCCTAATAAAAGTTAGCATATCATAATGAAACATTCACGGGAGTATCCTTTCGAGAGTACTCGAGAGAAAGGGAATAACTGTTTTGTGCAACCCAAGTGGGTCGTTCAAACTTTCGGTATACTGTTACTAGATCCTTGGCATGTAGGTATTCTATGACTAAAGTGTCTCAAGAATGCTTCAGCATTATTCGATTTTTCTCAAAAACGGTTCAACAATTATTGGTAAATTTGGAAGAAAATACCAAAAGGTTGGTACTTCAAAAGCTAAGTTAAACTTTGCAAAAGTCCCAAGAAAAATTATGTCGTTTACGTACAAAATCTATCAATGCTGAGGCCCTGCTGCGACGATTTTGTTTATAGAATACGTGCTTGTGATAAATACATCTCCTTTTTACAACCAGTATTACGTTTATTTTTCCGAATTTTAAATGTACCTACCTAAGTACTTAACATAATATTTTCTTTTCACGAACGTTAATTTTTACGCACTTGGTCGGTTTCTCAGCTTTAAAGCTTCTAAGAAAATTTAATGGCCACAGTAAGATCGCTAACTAGGTACTTGTAGGTAACTAACTAACTATACCTATTTTTATCAGTAATTAATGCATTCAGCTTGATACCGTTTATTGAACAGCTTAGCCCAGAAAAGCTTTGTCAGCAACTAAATAAAAGTTCCAACCCAACTTAGATTGACTTTTTGCGTCGCTTGAATGATAAATAGGTAGGTAGATAAAAGTACCAAATGCTCACTGTATCCCTATAAGATTATCGGAGATTAAATACTAGACAAGTCCTTATATTAGGCACTTAAACAGAGTTCATACGAAGCTAGTAATGCTGGCGCCAGTCCTTGCAGACAAGCCAGGGTTGGCCTGGCCCCTGTTAAATAGACGGGGCGCTCTATTCTCGCCAGCGTTGGCAGCCAGCGCTTGGCTTGAAAAACTGTTTACACAAGGCAAATACCAAGCCAGTGTTAGCTTCGTGTAAACTAAGCTTTAGGAACTTTTTTCACGTCATTATCATGTCAAGTTAATGATAGAATTTCATTAGAATTTGACGACCTCTGTGGCGCGTCGTGCGAAAGCGCGACTGCAATGCAGGAGGTTGCGGGTTCGATTCCCGCCGGGTGCAAGTATTTATGCTTATAGAATAAATATTTGTGTCTGGTCTGGGTGTCCCTCTATGTATAAAATGTATGTATTTACAAAAGAAAAATAAATATAAGTATTATATCCGTTGTCTAGTCACCGTAACACAAGCTTAGTCGCTTACCACGGGGCTAGATGGCGCTGTGTGTTGTTCACAGAATTTAAAATTTAATTTAGAATTTAATTGAATTTTTTCATATGTAAAGTGCATATTATTATGCCTACCTATCTTTGCTTGAGCTTTCATTGATAAAAGCTGACTTATTGTAGGTGCAACTAACTTTCAAACGTTTTTGTGTGTTTCCTTTCTGATCTATTGAGGGTACAAATAAGTAACTGTATCTATTTATGGAATTAAACTACACTAATATTATAAAGAGGAAAGATTTGTATTCGTGTGTGTGTGTGTCTGTATGTTTGTAATTAATAAACTCGAAAACTA
The DNA here is from genome assembly GCA_958496205.1 of Idaea biselata. Lineage (NCBI taxonomy): Eukaryota > Metazoa > Arthropoda > Insecta > Lepidoptera > Geometridae > Idaea > Idaea biselata. The sequence continues at coordinate 18,112,408 of OY292399.1, forward strand.
CTGGGCCAATTTCAAAAATTCTGCTGTGAAAGCTACATTCATTCACCCTGAGTAACATAGGCTACTTTTGATCCCGATATTCCGACGGGATCCGGACTTACGCGGGTGAAACCGCGAGACGCAGCTAGTGAGTCATATTCATGTACCTAGTTGATAAACTGCAGTTCCTACCAGTAATACCAATGTGTAAGTACTACAAAAAAATAAAAATGTATATCAAAAAGGTAAATAGGTATGTAGTTGTGTGAGTATACCTATAGGTTTTCGTGATTTAAACTCATTACCTTACCAAACTATTACGCGATTAGTTTTTCAAATACCTTTCTTCGAAAATGTTGCGGGACACCTGCTGGGAGTCTCGCCACCAGTCGCATCGCCTGATGCCACTCCGCGTAGCCACCCTCGCCGGGGCCTTCGCCGCCGCCCGGCGTCACGCCGAACCTGGCGCCACTTACACCAGCTAAGACATTATGAAACATTTACATTACTTAACACATCAACGGCTCTACAAACTTATTATATTTGTACAGAAAAGTCTAGTTCTTCGCCACGCTCTGAATTCAATATGACGCCCTTCTCATCACACGGGGCTTTAGTGCCAAGCTCGGTGCATAAATTACTATTGATTACTATTACTAACCTCGCAAGTTAAAATCATATTATTACACTTCTTCTTCATGTCATTTGTGGTGTGGTTTACCTAATGTTTTAGCTTTCATATACGACAAACGACTGATATCAGAGATAAGAACCGGGAGCAACTGCTCTAAGTACCTTCCGAAGCAAGGAATATTATTTTGATAGCAGGGTCTGCACCTACATTGATTACATCTTCAGGAGATTAACAGTAGCTTTAAAACGTTGTTAAAATTACCTTATCAACGTTACTAACAGTTTCGGCTTATAAAGAAATAGTAAAACATAGTAAGTAACTCATAAAACAAATAAGATTTGGAATATTATGTACAAAATGAAGTAATATCTATAGGAGTATTTATGATTAGGTTAAGTACGCTGCGGCAAAGTATTAGGTACTACAAAGAATTTGACGTTTAGCACACCTAATTTATAAATAGCGCACTATAAACGGATTAATCGGGTACTTGCATGGATAACCTAAATCTGGTCGGTAATCTTTCGTTCATGTCCTAGTTCTAATGTCCTTCTACTAATCATAAACATATAGAAACCCGTTTTTATCAGGAGTTTTAACTTAATTACAAATCGTGGTACCATATGGAGGCACTTGGGCTGGTAGGTACTTATAGTTAAAGGTAGGTATATAAATGCAAACACAATGTGACGATAGACTAACCTGTAGAAGTCTTCGACGAACCAGCCAAGTTCCTGAGAGAGTTTAAAAGTGCACTCATCTGTCTTGTAATCGGTAAACATTTGACGATAAATTCATATCTTTATTTCTGCAATACACGTCAAGTTAATGACCCGACAGCCCTATATGATGCAGCGACAATGCAGGCACACACGGAAAACACATCCTTAGGACACGGCTACACATCACTGACGAAACGCGAACAGAGACAGCTAATTCTTGTACGACTGTTAAGGATAGTTAAGGATAATTTAAGGGCCATAATCTCGGGAGCATTCGAGACTGCGTAGTCGGCCAGCTGATGCGATGTTTACTGGTGAAGTCATAGAACGAAGCGACGACTTTACAGGCCCCTTACTACCGTACTGCATAGAAATTCCGCCCACGTTAAATTACAGCTATGATAGAGCGAGAGAAAATTTCTCTTGTCAGGTTGCATGGGTGGCAAATATCGTGGTAGATGCCAGGAGCATGCGCGCTGGGACAAAAGCAGGATATCTGTGTGCGTTGCGTATCGATTGAGTGCCTGTGTACGTCAGTGTCGGAAACAGATAGATAGCAAAAGGTACCGGCGCGGCGGCGGCGCGGCGACAGCGCTTTGAAAACTTCAATGAATGAAATCAGTCTTTGCTCGAAAACTTGAATCAATGTTTAATTCAAAATACATTTTTAAACCGAAGTTGAATTTAGGATTATGATTATAGTTATAGTGATTTTAAAATCTGGTATTTTGTGTTAGCTACAGTCAGTTTTATTTACTCACTTATGTGACGTAGGAGGACTGAGAAAGCTCCACAAAGACGTTTCTGTTGCCTCTTGAGACGGTCTCTAACACGCACGTGCTTTGCAAGTTTTTCTCCAGCTTGTTGAAGCCTACTTCGCCATTCCCATTCTTGAGTTTGAAGTTCCTTATAATCTAGAAATAATTAAAACATGATGAGATTTATATCGAAATATATAGGTGGATATAGGTTTGAGGAGAACCACAAGCCGAACGGCGAACATTCGCTAATTTTATGTTCGTGACGAGCAACGAGCATTTGCACAAAATGCTTGCAGTAATGTTTTTAAAAGCGTTCTTGCGAATGCTCGAGGATCTGTTCGGTGAAATGATCAATGTTCGGAGTAAGAATTTACCTACATGTTGTATATAATTCTATTTCAATTGTTTATTCATCGAAGCCCGCGCTTGTGCCTTTGCTCGCTAAAATGTTCACCAAAACGCTCGTTGGATTTTTAAATCAGCGTTCGGGTTCGGTTTTAGTAAATTTTAAATCAGCGAATTATCGAGGTTTTGCTTGTTGTTTGGAAGTATTTAGTGTCATGCGGATTTCTTTACGCACGCGGGATTTCCATACAAATTCCTTACGTACGTGGTAAAGGAAAAGGCGATCCCGCGTTGCGTGAGAGAATCCGCATAACTCTAAAAACGCCCTTTGGCTCAAGTCTATATCTACCTTAAGGTATTGAAATTCCAAATTATTGCAAAGGAAATAATAAGTTAATTCATACAAACCTAATGTTTCCAAAAAACTTATTTCTAAAATTTCGCTTTGGTCGTAAATTGATTGTGATGATGCAAAAGATCCTGCTGAAGTTGATCTGTAATTTACAATAGAAATAAGTACAACGGCTTTACACATTTACCAAATTAAATACTTACAAAAAAAATGATATTGGCATTTCTGTAATTATATCTGCAAGTTGCCGTTCTATTGTTATTTCAAACTTTACGTACCCTCTACTATAGTCCCCATTTTGTCCATTCCAACGTTGATCAGCATATAGTTCATCCAGTAGTTCTTCAACGAGATCGTTTATGTTTCTCTTCTGCAGAATACAAATTACATCTAACTTTTTCATATATCCAGCTCTAGGTAGTTCATAATGATATCTTTTGGCGCACTTGTAGTATTACAACCTTAGTTTTATTTTCTACTAGCAGTGAGCGGGGTCCCGCAGCAATTTCCAAATATTGTTTATTAGTGAATACCCTACCTACATCATAAAAAACACACCCTCCAAATATGAAGTCTGCAGGACCAGCGGTTTAGGCTGTCCGTTGATATATAATTCAGCCAGTCAGTCAATCAGGACTATACTAATGTTACTTCTGTGCTCAGCTTGTGTAAAACATTATTAACGCCTACGTTGTTTAAAGAAAATTAATAATTCTGTTTGGATTCTGTGAAATCCAAGAAAATTAACGTCAACTTCTACTTATTTCATTATATTTCAAAAGCAAAGGTTGAACCTATATTAAACCTAATTCATGTTTCATTTATTTACGTAGGTAAATAAATGAAACATGCGCTTAGGCTGTTAGTTCAATTAACAGCCTAAGCGCACCAACTATTAGGTAAACTGTGCCTATAACTAAGGTTACTCATAATTTAAGTCGTGTTGGTACGTAGCTGTTTGTAAAAATATAGATAAGAAAGATGCAACAAAATTATCTATAAAACTAAACATGTTAGAGGTTCGAGACCGTGTTTTACGCTGTGAACGGTTTACCGTGAAATCCAGGGCTTCTGCTAATTATTATTAAAAGTACTTAATAAGGCAGTTGTACTAATCTTACCTGATCGCCTTTAATTAGTGGTGGAGCAGGTACTTCGGTTTTCCTTATTTGATTGATTAGAACTTTCGGAACTTTGATTCTCTTGGGAATTTTCTTTCCTTCTACTTTTTCAGGTATCAATTGACTAAAATCCAACTCGAATTTCACTACTTTTAGATTAATTGGTTGTTTCACTTTTATTGTTTTCATTATCTTAGATCTTTATCAAAACAGAGGGTTGTAAAGTAAATAAAAATTATATTGTTTACAATGGCTCCAAAAGTTTATAAGTTTGACAAAAGTATTGTTTAAATATGTGACAGCGTGAACTTGACACAAAGAACTTTTAAACGAGTCGAGTAAGAGGAAAAAGAGTTTTGAAACTTTCTCTGCCAAACTCCTTGAGATCTTGTTTTACCCGACTTCTAAGGGTAAGTATAATGTGTTTAGGTCATCGTTAATGCAGACTGACGCCAAGGCCAAGGGCTTCACGAGTGGTTATAATATATAACACAAACCGAACTTTTCTTTACGCCGTGTGCTTTATCCAAAATTATTTTTAATCTTTTTCGGTTTCTTTGTATTAGAAAGGAATTACTGTCTACTTAAACGATTTTTTTCTAACTTTAAATACATTTCTGGATATATTTACAGACTGCATCCAGTTTTAAAGTTGAAACAACTAATTGTGAAGGACGGGTACAATTGACTGACAGTAGGAGGCAGTTGATAGGCACCCACTCGTTGCTGCCCTGATAATGCGATAAACCAATGAATGCTCAATTAGGTAAAGTTCAACGGTCACTGAGCTTGTATTTTAACCGACGTTCAAAAAAAGAGGAGATTGTCAATTCGGATGTATGTCTTTTTGTGTATGTTACCGGATATCTCCACCGTCTCAAGTCAGATAGCAATTTATTTTTCTTTTAAAAATACTTGTAGTTGGTACCAAAAAAAGTTGGTAAAGATCTGATGAGAACCTTTGGAATGATGAGCAGAATAGCATCTCAGAATTAAGTAAATTATACTATTTTTGGGACATCAACCAATAGAATCGGCTCCTAAACAGCTAGGTATAGATTTTCGGAGTACCTGAAACGACCTTCTTAACAAAAAAATCCTCAATGATTAAAATTTAGATGATGTACCTAGTTTGGCTTGCGGTCGGAATGACTTAGTAGAAATCGTCATGTACCTAACTACGAGGCATGCCTTTTAAGTTCTGTCGTTTGAAGAAAAAAAAAACTATATAACCTTATAGTACCTTTTACTGTTTTTCAAAGTATTCACAACGAAGTTTAATACACTTTTCCATTCGCTCGAACCAGTTATTATAACATTTATTCCACTCCAAAGTGGGGGTGTTTAAAATGGCTGACTTGAAAGCGTCGACCGCTTCTTCACTGCACTGGAACCTTTGACCACGAAGAGTTTTCTTAATTTTAGGAAATGTAAAGAAATCGTTAGGGCTTAGGTCAGGACTGTATGGAGGATGGTCAAGAATTTCTACGTTTTCCTGCTTCAAATACTCAAACGTTTGACGAGCGGTGTGTGAGCTTGCGTTGTCATGGTGCAGGATGATGCGTCGCTTTGGGCTAGATTTCCGAAGTTCGGCGATGACTTGTGGTAAACAAACTGTGGTATACCACTCCGCATTAACCGTTCTACGATCTTCAAGTGCAATCGTCGCAACATGACCGGTTTTCGCCACGAACGTAGCCACCATCTTCTTTGAAATGCTTCGAGAGCGAACAACTTTAGTCGGCTTTGGCTCGTTTTGGAAAACCCAGACTGTAGATTGTTGTTTGGAATCAGGATCGTAGGCATAGATCCAAGATTCGTCACCACTGATGATGTCGTAGACATGATTTGACTCTCCTCGGTTGAACCTCTGAAGAGTTTTCTTACACCATCTGACGCGGGCCGCCTTATGATCGTCGGAAAGGATATCTTTTGAATGGTTGTCCCTGAGATGCCTAATAACGCCTCTATCTCTCGATATGTCACATGACGATCTTTGACGATTAGTTGTCTCACAGCAACGATGTTATCTTCAGTGAAGGCGGATTTTGGACGTCCTTCACGAGATTTGTCACTAAGTGTGGTATGTCCACGCTCAAATTCCAAATACCAGCGTTCGATGGTCCGCAGACATGGGACTTCATCATGGAATACAGATGTTAACTCTTCGAAACACTGAAGTCGCGTGAGGCCTCTTCGAAAGTTATAGAAAATTATTGCACGAACATTTTCTTTAGTAAGATTCATTTTCGTACGTGACCTGACAGATTCAAACCAACGCTGTGACTAAACAATTGCATTAATCCTAATGCTTTCAATTGTTTTGATATTCGAAATTCTAACAAATTTGAATTTTGAAAAGTTCTAATTTTAAAATTGGCGGCAAATATACAAACGACAGAACTTAAAAGGCATGCCTAGTACACGTAATTAAATGCGGTATAATAAGGTATGGTACACGTATGTTGACACATGCACGCATATATGACGTATCAAGCAGATTACGAACGATTAGGGATTTGACATTATTCAGCTCCGTTACTGACGGGGTCTAGGTTCCTCTTGCGCCCCGCGATTGATTTATTTATAGGTACAACTAATCAATCAAATATGGATGTTTTCAAACACTAAAACACCTACTCTCTTTACTTTCATCCGTTTCTACAAACATTAATACATATTGATTGATTGTTATGCCTTTAGTAGGTACCTATTGAGCGTTCTAAGGAAAGAGGAAATTAAATTTGAAATTATTTTTATAACACATTTGCTCGTAAAGGGCCACTTATTTCACCAATTTCAATATCGTAATGTATGTCATTACGTACTTGTGCGTAATCGTAAAGTAAAACGCACGAGTTTCTTTCTAATAAGGTAACACGTACGGTTTATCATGCTCCGTCTAAAACCAACGGTACTTTTTTAAATCTTAAGAAAAAAAAAGCAAAGAAAGCAAATCAAAAAGTTTTTATGTCAGAAAAGTGGTCAATATTTTATGAATAAAATTAACTTTGGGAGATAAAATATAAAAAATAAACATTTAATTCTTTAATTTAATTCATTTTGACAGTAAATTACATCTGTAACAGAAACAAAAAAATATTAATTTACTTTATTAGTAATACTGGCTGTTTTTGTACCGTTGCCTTAAAAAAAAAAAGCACTGATGCCCGCGCATCGCTAATTTGTGAACAAATAAAAATTATTCCGCGCGCTTTTTCTTTTCGCTGTATTGTTTTTATTTGATTTCCTCGCAAATGTGTTATAAAACGTCGTATGACATACGTGCGCTTTGATAATTACAGCCTCTGCTTTCTTGTAGCAATATCGCCTCGGCTGTAATTTTCAACTTACCGCACTTATATCATAATGTACTATTACCCACCTACCTACTTACTTTAATATTTTGTTTTTGCTGGCTTAAAAGATTATCTGATTGCTTTTTGGAAATATTCAATTTTCTTTTTCTGCTTGTTAGACTCGGGAATCGAGATAGAGATAAGTATTTGTTTAGTTTTTTTTTTAATTCTTACAACTCGCGGCGCGGCGCGAGCGGTTGGTTGTTTTTACCTTTATAGTCATCCCTTAAGTGAGCTCTGTAGTGAATCGAATCTCTCTCTTTTTCTTGTGGTTTGAGAAAAAGAGACGGATTTTTTAAATATGCTTGTATGCTACCACTGCTCTGCTGGGTGAAACTTAGTGGTGCTAGCCATAACTCTTTACGGCTAGCCACCATACACGACCAATGGTATATCTAAAAAATCAAGAACCGGTAAAATTAATGATAAATTAATTACCAATGATTCAATGTGCGCTTAACTTAACAAAAAGTGTAGATAAAGCTACCGTGTATTGCGAACTTAATTATTGCAAAAATATTCAAATGACGTTAGACCTTTTTACCTTTTTAGGACAATTTTAAGAATTGTAGATAAAAAATTGTAACCTGTAGCCCGGGTATAAATGAATAAGACTACGTTATCCCCTGCCCGTCATAGATAGCGACCAAACGGGGTTTCTTGATGGGGCTTCAACTCACCGCCAAACGGATTTATCCGTGTTCCGATACGAAGGCACCGATACCGGGGCAGCCACACTAATAAGACGAGTCGGATCTCGTTCCACTGACGTCTTCCTATCTTCTAGATCTTTATATCAGTTATAAATCCCAAAATAAAAAACTTAGGCACCGTTTAGTACCAACCGATCTTGGTATTGGACAAACGAAGGTGTTCGTTGACGTTCTTTGGCCCAGTGTATTAAAGAAAGAAATAATTAATATTGCACGACGTTGCACATAGCGCAATCTAATCCCAAACTAAGCACTAGGCTTGTACTATGGGTACTAGACAACGGATATACTAAACACATTATACTTTTTTTTAAAAGTAAATACATACATATGTATGATACATAGAAAATACTCAGACCAGATACAAATATTGTAAGCATAAATTCTTATACCCTGCGGGAATCGAACCCGAAACCTTCTGCATTGCAGTCGGGCCCTTCCCCGACGCGCCACAGAGGACGTCAACTTTTTCGTATTCGGCCCTCAAAGATTGCCTTAAAACTTCCTTTCAACGATCTATTGAAAAAAAAAGCCGTAACCATGACAACCTGTATCATCTTGACATAACAACAATAATCAATCATATTGTCTACGAATCTATTCCGTAGAAATTGTATTATCTTTGTACGAGTCTTCCTTCCTTTCTTCTACACTTTCATACCACTTTGCTTACATTTAGATACAACCTGCTATGAGTGGCCCTACACAAGATGCGATAGAACCAAGTTCAGAAGAGAAGCAGCCTGGGTTCTGCTCTGCTACATGCGTGGATAGAGAAAGCCTCCAGGCTGAGATAAAGAAAGCAGAGCCTAAAACGTCGGATGTCTTCCACACTTGCAATTTACCGAAGAGATTTGAACACCCACGTAAGTTTATACTTGCTAGCAGCGCTCCGCGGTTTCACCCGCGTAGGTTCCAATCCCGCAGGAATATCGGGATCAAAAGTAGCTAATGTGATCTCCAGCTATCTGAGTACTAAGTTTCACCGTAATCGGTTCATTAGTTTTTGCGTGAATGAGTAACAAACATTTTTGCTAACTTACTTAAACGCAAACTTCCACATTTAAAATATTCGTACGATAAATAGGTAGGTACCTATGAACGTCCTGTTTACACGTTACAAGTAGGTATATAATAAAGTAACTAAATTCTAGCCAACTTTAAACTTGTAGGTACATGTCTTTTTATCCGATATTCCTGCGGGATCAGTACCCTTACTATGAGTTGGTAGGTAAATACGTGTACTGTAACGTGAACAGTTTGAATACGCAAAATATCGGCTTGCGCAGCCGACCACGAGCCGCGACCGGTGTGGCGGGTACAAACAGAGCGGGCGCCATGTGCACGAGGTCTAAGGGTAGAAACATACTTATTCTACACGCACTTTATCGCGTTGTCACGCGTTATGCGGGACGATATCTCGTGAATTTGTATGAAATCCTTTGAGTTTGATAACGCTTTAAAGCGCTTTAACGCTTAAGTATGTTTATATCTTAACTGTTAACATTACAGTGCACGTGTTTACGTACCAACTCATGGTAGGGGTATACAGGACTTATGCGACCGAAACCGCGGGACGTAGCAATACCTAGGAAATTGCCTCTCAGTAGAGCTATTTCAACATGTAAAGCCTACAAAATAAGTTGGTAATTGACTTTGAGAAGTTGAAAAATAGGGCAAATCAAATACCTACCAAACTTAATAAAAGTTAATTCCAGTTTGGATTATTTAAGAAAGTTTTGCCCCAGTATATTTCGGTATAACTAAGTTTTACTGCTTATAGTAAACCTATTTTTGGGCCCTGTAGCCCGGATCTAAAAGAATATGGCTACGGTATCGTGCCCCGGGGTCTCTTGGTGGAAAAAATGGGGTTTCTTGGTGGGAGCCTACGGCCGCGGCTTGTTACCACCAGTTTAAGTCGTAGCGCCAAACGGTCTCGTCCGAGGTCCGATTGACCGTTGACCGGTGCAGCCACAAAGGAAGGCGGGTCGGGTCTTGTTTTGCTGTCGTCTTCCTTCTTCTAGATGAGCGTGTTACATCTTAGATCATATCATCACTTACCATCAGGTGAGATAGTGGTCAAACTTTTATCGTCCGACACAAAGTTATCTGGAGTTAAAACCATTGCATTGTAAGTATACTGTTTACCGGGTATTTGAGGGAATTTTGATATTAGCAATAAAAATTAATCTTCTCTTCTCATCCGAGGGATGTTCCCGGTTGCATTGCATCCCTCTCGGGAGTCCGGGTCCGCTAAACCCCAAATATATTTTTTATTTGGGATCGGCGCAGTAGGTAAGTCATCATTGACCATACCTTCTGCAAAGATTTGACCCACCGGCCGGTCGCCTACCTGACAGTAACCCGCCTGCCTGACAGCAACCCGCCTGGGGACCAAGCTACAATCTACAAAAGGTTCAATGATCTCCGTTAACTCGGCAATCTAATACGGGCGTTTTTATTGTAATCGATAATTTGTAATGAATATTAACGCATTTTGTATTGTAAATTGGGCAATTATTAGGCCAATGGTTGGTTTTGTATATTGAAATTTCATTATGATGATGATGATGATAAATAAGAGGCAGCCAGTTACGTTTTTATGCCTAATCCGCTGAATCGATTTTAATAAATGTTGGTATACCTAAAGATAGATAATCGGAGAAGGACATAGGCTACTTTTAAAGCCAATATTCCCGCGGTATCGGGACTTACGCGGGTGAAACCACGGGGCGCAAATAGTGTTAAATAATAAACCACTTTTTAAACTTACACGATTTCCGTCCATCATTATAATTAGACACGGGTCTAGATCGCGTTAAAGATAATCATTGTTTTCAATTACCTCGACGTTTCGGCAAACGGGTTATACCGGCCGTGGTCCCGAGAAGACTCAAAGACTCTGATTATCTTTAACGCGAGCTAGACCCGTGTCTAATTATAATGTGTGTTAAATAATGATAACGTTTGTTGCAGATTGGTTCAACGGGTACGGCTGCCAAGTGAGCAAACAGCATCCCTTCTACAGAACATCTGCTAGTGAATACGGATGGTATCCCCCAGGTAAGAATCTGTAGTTTAAAAAGTCAAACATCATTTCCCACTTATTTCCGCGATGTGATCATTAATAGTATTTAATTGTACGCAATTTTGGTATAAGGTTCATCTAATCTAAAAATGTTCAAAGATCACCGGTAGATGTCGCCACGTATACATCAGTCGAAAATACGATCTTCATACCGATGCGAAGAGTACCTACCTGTGGCGCAAGCGTTAGTCGCACTTCATCTTATTTCTAAGGGGTTGCAAGTTAAAACCCTGTGGGTTGAAAAACTAAATACGCTTCATAATTAATATTTTTAATTTACTTCTACGAAGGTAGGTTCTATTCGTTTTTGCACTTGCTAAGCGCGGTGGGTAAACACCACTTTTATTATTATTTTGATGTGAAACATCTATAGGCGAGGGTAAACCTAAAACTTGTCGTGGGGATACAGGCCGTGACGACGCCTCGCCACGCTATAATGTACTGTACCTACTATCGTAGCGAGTCAATGGTGTCAATTCGAGCAAGCCAAATTCCGACTTAACTTAACTTAAAATTAGTTAAGACGTGTCAAATTACAGATTGCTATTCAGAAAACGCCGACTTAACTTATTATGACAGGACTAAACCAAAATAAGTTAGGTCGAACTAAATTAGGTTAAAAAACGTTTTTAGCTATTCGAAACGGCCACAAAACTGTCAAAATAGTAAACGTCGAACTAAAATTAAGTCGCGACTAATTTTGTGTGGACTAAAATTGGTCGTTGAAGTAAATAACAACATTTATCGAATAAATAACGTTACGATTGACAAATTTGTAATTTTGGCTGTAGTACGGGCTGAAAGGTGTTCTGAGTGCCGGCCTTTATGGACAGATTTAGTGAAAACCCTCAGAAAAACGTGTTTTGTTAAATGTTTTTGTTTAATTTTATTGCAAAAGCAATGACGAAGGGCTTAGATTAAAACGATTAAGAGACTGTTCCAATCCATTCGTATTGCCGGATAACAAATTTAAAAAACTGTTTTGTATACCTACCAAATGACTACGACCTGCTGGACTTTCACAAACTACTCAGTCGTGACACCAATGATCGTCTCAGAGGTCACCACCTCAAATTACGCACCACCTTCTCGGACAACAACCCTCACGAACATTTCTTCAGCAACAGAGTGGTCAGAGCGTGGAACAAGCTACCAAAGGACATCATCTCGGCACAGTATCAGCCAGTTCAAGAACAAACTTGACAAATACTTAGCCAATACAGAAACAGACTAAGAATAGCTGGATACAGGCATCTATCAATTATTATTGTATCAACTGCCTGCCTGATAAGTAAATAATAATAAAATACCTGTGGCAATTATGCCTATTTGCACATACTAGGAGGCAACAATTATTTTCAATAAAAGTCATTTTATATCATTTACAAGTTTTATTCAAAATATATACTAGGTAGGTAGTTAAAATAGAATTTGATTCAGATTTGGCTAGAATTATCTATACAGTTAAACCAGTTAGGAGTTTACTGTGCCTCTTCAACAAAAATTTCCTCAACTGTGTCTCCCCTCAACGCTTCAGCTAAAACTTGAGCTGCCCGCACCTTAGCACAGGCATTTTCTCTTAATGGCAGTGCAATATCTGCTCAGCTCAGCAGCCTAATATTTTCATTTAACGCTGCTGTCAGGCTATCGGCAACAGGCGGTCTTGGTGGTCTTGGGGCTCGCACACGCTCAGGCCGGCATATACGGGGGCGGTTGGGCAGCTCAGGTTGTGGCGGTGATTGATGAACTCATTGAGGATCTTCTAGCTGAGCAGGCACAGCAGGAGGAACTTCAGCAACAGCAGCAGCAGTATGTTCCATTTGGGGTCTGAAATTAACAATAAATAATTTAAGATATACAGCAAAAATATTTAATTATATGGATTACTTGGTTTTTAAAGGAAAACTTACCTGCTCTACAGTCGCAAAACCATACACAGAGGCAGGTCCTACAATTTCCAATATTTTATTGTCCAGATCTGTTAAATCTGGACCTGGAGGACCTCCTCCAGTTCCGCTGATGGAGCCCATACTTTTCGATCTTTTGTTTTTGTTTTGCTGCGCCAGACATCCCAATTCTAAAAATAAAAGAGGAAATACATTTCATACATAGTTAATCACGAAGTACTTGTAATGACAAACATTGAGCCGAGTAATAATTGGTATTTGGTTTCTTGGTAAAACTGGTACTCGGACAACTTTAATCTTTACATAGTCTAAAACAAAGTGACTTCCCTCTGTGTCGTGTCTGTTTGTATTTTGTATGTACGCTTAGATCTTTAAAACTATGCAGAGCTAGTAATTCTATTACTATTATAAAGCAGAAGAGTTTGTTTTTTTGTTTGTTTGTTTGAACGTGCTAATCTCAGGACCAGCGGTTGCTGGTCCGATTTGAAAAATTCTTTCAGTGTTGGATAGTCCATTTATTGAGGAAGGCTATAGGCTACATTTGATCCCGATAGTCCCACGGGATCGGGACTTACGCGGGTGAAACCGCGGGACGCAGCTAGTTGATTCCATAAAGTATGACTTGAAAGTTGAAAGTAATATCATAGCAAAAATGTGTTTTCACAGAACCTCATGGTTTAAAATTGCATTTTATGCAATACCTACTATATTCAGACCCTCTGTGTGGACCTATTTGCGTCGGTAAGGCTTAAATTTACTAGACTTAATCCATTTAACATATTTAGACTAATGAATAGAAAGCTTATGAGAATTTTTAGTTTGGTTGAACGCGCTAATCTCAGGAACTTACTGGTCCGAATTGAAAATATATTTTTGTGTTTGATAGTCCACATATCGAGGAAGATTAAAGGCTAGTAATGATCCTGATATTCTCGCGGAATCGGGACCTGGGCGGGTAAAGCCGCAGGCACTAGGATTGGTAGATAAATAAATCTAATTCCTCTTACGCTATCGAAATAGCAATTAGCGTAAATTGCGTCAGAAATAAGACCTACCTTTTGCCAACTGAGCATGAAGCCTCTCCACTCCACAAGCAGTTCCTTTTGCTGCGTTCGTTAGGTCTTCTATACATTTTCCGACACAAAACTACAACAAAACTGATTCAGATTGCAAAAAGTAAACAAATAATCATAGAGAAATCTAGACGAATAAAGTACTACCAACCTCACAGCATAAACCATTCGTTCTCATTTTTTTATCTGTGAATCCAATTTAGTCCGTGTTTAGTCCTGTCATTTTCAAATTCTAAGTTTAGTTTGTGGACAAAACCGAATAGCATACAAACTTAACTTAACTAAAATAAGTCTGTTTTTGGTTAGGTTAAGTTTTAGTCGGTGGTTTGCTCGAATTGACCCCAATGTTTCACATCTGCCAGACGTCCCGTGACGGCTCACATTTTCGATTAAAGAATCTGCAGATGTCGAATGAATTGTTTGAAAGTGAATGTGGATTTTAGGTTTACATTCGGTGCCAATGGACTACTTCCCAAAGAATCAGAAATTCTCGAACCACCACGCACAGTCGGGGATGTACCGAAATTACTCCTTGAACACGGGCTTGGATAAATCTCCGTTGAAGTGAAGAAAACAGAAGTACCAAACAGAAGTGTCAAAACAAGAAACTCTGTAGACATACTTTTGAAGAAGCACCTGTGGACAGCGGAGAAGCAATGTCACCTTTATTAGACTAGGATATAATTTGTCACTTTTATTTTAGTTCATAAAGTTTTGGGCACCTTACGATTGCTATCTGCATCTACAGTGTAATATCTTTTTAGTTTTATGTTTAATTTTTTTAAGGCTACCTTTCAATAAATTATTTTTTTTAATTTTTTAAAAATTAATAACTTTAATTTTATTTTTTTTATTTTTTTATTATTTTTTTAAAAAATTTATACTGTTTAAACTGTTTTATTTTAGTAATTTGCATATTGCTTTTTTATTTTTTATTGTTTTACTTCTTTACTTGAAAACAGGGATTGAAATGAAGTTGAAATATTTATATATTTTGCCTTAATTTTACCGAAGCACAAAGTTTCTAATGTCGATAGATAGTAACAAACGTCGCAGAAATAATACGTGCTCTATTTGTCGTTTACTAGAAAAAGATGATTGTATCATTTGTGTATTACGAAATTATGTAGAATTTAATTTAGTTTCAATAATTTAAGATTTTGAAGTAAAGTTTCACTGTTACTCTTTGTTTTTGTGACGGTATGTATGTCCGATGTAGGATGTCCGAGAATTAATAGATAATCCTACACGTGCATGTGCATACTCTACCTCCAAGCATATATTATAATTATATATTTTAGTTTTTATTCCAAGCGATTCAAGCTCGAGGTCAATTTCTGTGAAAATCCCCGCTGCTATTGCTTTGGCGAGTATGTCTTTAACTGCGGACGTGATGCCTATAAATGTGGCGAAAAATAGGCATTTTCTAAGTTTCTAAAAAATGGCCTAGAGCTCGATCCACTTGGAATCGAAAACACCCACTTGTAGGTTATCCACCAATTCTCAAACATCCCGTATCCAAACTTTTTTAACATACACATTTTCGTTCCATTATTATTGAGTGTGCTCGCGACCACGGCCGGTGTAATCCATAAAGAAACATTGAGGTAATTTTCGTAGCTTACACGTCAACTAAAAGTCGCGACGGGTCGTATGACTCGTAGTCGCGCCACGGATAAGCCCAAGTTTAATTCCACGTAGACAAACGGTTGACAAATGACAAATGGGCTGGTCACGTCTGCCGTGGAACCGACGATCGTTGGAGTAGACCTGAGTTCTGGAGTGGAGACCGCGGTTGGGTAAACGTAGCGTGGGACGGCCTGCGACCCGATGGACCGATGACCTTAGGAGGACTGTTGGCAGGGGCTGGATGAGGGAAGCCCTGGATCGAGAGATGTGGCGAAACATGAAGGAGGCCTACGTTCAGCAGTGGATGGACTATGGCTGATGATGATGATGATGATGATGAGACAAACGGTTACGGTAGACCAGTGCTGACTCATAGAACCATCAGACCTTTAAAAGAACAATTAATTACATTTAAACGTTTTGTTTATGATGTGGTCTAGATGAAGTTCCTCTATAATTAAGTAAAGGTCATTTGATGAAGGTACCTTAAGTCTAACATAGCGGGTGAATAATTATAATTAATCTTCTTTTTGTTTCATGGGTACTTTTATTTCTGAATAGCACATTTTATATTTGGCATGAAAAAGTAATTAAAGGTAGCTGCATACGTAACGTGTTTTTTCTCGTCCCGAACGGAACGTGTCAATTTCTACATCCAAAAATCCCGCCCCATCCCGCTCCGACTGGCCTCGGGACTAGAAAAAAACACGTTACTTAGGCAGCGACCTTTACAGTATTTTTTATATATCAGTGCCCCATAATATTATGTTACATCATTTCAAATGGGTGATATGATTCAAAGGTAAAATGAGTCGGTAAAACCATTCCTGGGTAAAGAAAGTGGAAAATTCCCTCAATTTCACCTGCGTCAGTTTTGATCCGGTGGGAATTTCCAAATGTCCTTTTCTTTTATGAAATCTTAAAACACAACAGCTATCTGTAGGCCGACCTGCTGCCTGATTTGTCCATTGGTTTAAACTGTGCATAGATAATAAAAAAATATAGTTAGGACAAACGATTTCTTAAACAATTTTAATCTTCTTCTTCTTCTTCTATTATTATAAAGCTGAAGAGTTTGATTGTTTTTTTGTTTGTTTGTTTGAACGCGCTAATCTCAAGAATCGCTCGCGCTGGTCCGATTTGAATTTTTTTTCAGTGTTGTATAGTCCATTCATTGAGGAAGGCTATATTATATTTACAGATAAATTAAGCGGATGAACTCACGGGCACTGCTAGTAGTAAATATTATTCGTTATTCATAAAATATGTTTGTCCTTTTTCGCCTGAAATACAGGATTATCCTAGTTCAGGCATATGTATTTTTATTGCTTTCTTGATATGTTTAGTTCTATAGTTTACTTTGTAAAAAGATTTATTGAATAAATTTTATTATTATTATTATTTATCTAAGAACCAATTAAATTACTATCATCATCGTCATCATTCATATTTAAATCACTAAGAATCATTATTTCTTATCAAGAGAAAATTCTCAACGCTTGTGCGTAATCTAAAATGAACAAGTACTTCCTATGAGCGGGAACTGGGTTGGGTACTGATGAATTCTTTGAAACATTTACGCATATCAGATGCGGGAATTCCGATTAGCAAAAGCTAAACTTTTAGGTAGGTTGGTTGGTACTTCTCTACGTATTACATTGCCCAGTTCTGAATCATTGTTTGATCAGGGTCTTGGATAGGTAGGTGAGTTCCCATTCCTAATCTTGATTTACGAACACAATATAATGTGTAGATAGGTTTTAAATAAATTAATTAATAGTTCACACACACTTTACACGCTCTAACAGTATGCACTATTATTTTACGATAGATACAAACACTATGCACTTAGTACATATTTAAATACATTCCAATAAGAATGAAATATCCACAAAAACTAAACAAAATCTAGGTGGTACCTTTTTTAAATTTGTTGTTATAATGTTTGATATTGGTAATTTACCTAATATTCTTCGACACCTATAAAACCAAAATAAAACCAAGAATTAAGTCCTAATATTCTTGGACTCCTCTAAAATTCAAATTGAAACTTCTGACTTTATGTTAAAGATCCCAAATGGATATCTTCTATCTATCATAATAACTTAGTAAGACCCTACCCTAAGTCCAAGAGGAGAGTAACACGGTAGAGGAGTAAATTATCCTAGTCACTACATGCACACACATACTTACATAGACAGCATTGAATGAATACAATACAATAAATTCTAATCTTCCTAAGTTGTTATCAATAAATAAAAAGACAGTAGATTTTACTACAGCTGTACTCTTCCAATGCTGTTATAAACTTATTACTATAGTTACTAAAATAATTGCTCTATCGATCGGGTTACTTTGTATATACCTACTGTTTAGTCTACAAGTAGATGCCCACCACGTTTCATGATACTTATTTGAAATAAAGAAATTTCCAACGAAGGACAATTCCTACAACCATTCTTTATGCCGACCATTCGGCCTTTCACTGCGAGCGGAGCGGAGTTAAAAATGTGTCAGTTTAACAGCCAACGATTGTTTCCATAGCGCGAAATAATTGTATGGCTATAAAAACAACCATTTTATGTTGAAGTGACACATTAATGACTCCGCTCCGCTCGCAGTGGAAGGCCGGCATTAGTGTAGGTATTGAGTCCGACGTGTTTGATTGCAGGAATCCATTCGGTGTCGTCAGTATTCTTCCCAGCTGGACAAACATTCACGAACAGGCTGGCTGCCGCTGGAATGTATAGGAACTACAGTCTCAACACTGGCATGGATCCCGCCAGCTTTTAAGGTTTTTTTCCTTGATGATTTATAAAAATTTGGACAAAACCTGTCATATATTGCTCAAAATTTTGTTGGTAGGTACTTATTTCATATAATATTTTGATGACATTTTGAAACTGAGTTTTATTCTGACTCTATTCCAGTCACCACTTTAGTTGCGATAGTCAAAGTAGGTACTAACAATAAACCTTGATTTTGATATATTTCAAGTTCACTTGCCATATTAGACAAATTTCCTATAGGTACATCGTTTTTAATTACAGACTACGATATGACATTTTGATTCTATGTATATGACATTTTTTCTTCGGAAAGATGTGTCAAATAGTCTACAATTAAAAAACGAAGTATAGAAAAAAATATCACTAACCGGCGCGGCGCCTCCTGCTTGCTGGCAGTTACCTATCTACTTAATACACACAACAAAGGAGTTGAGGTTTCGTAGCAGCGTAATTTAAAAAGTGTTTTTTTTTTGTCTAGAATCTCTCTAGATCATTTAGTTTTAGAGGACCGTGTAGGCAGAGTTTCTACGGCATCTTTTGGTTTTTTTAAGTATAGGCTTAGGAGCTTGTTAGATTATCCTAACATGCATCCTAACATGCATTTCATATTAGTGATATAATTAAAAACAATGTGGTATTAACTTACCAAAAGAGGTATTTATTTATATCATTTAGATTAACATGCATTCAAATTCCATTAACATATTCCTTCCAAATCGTGGCATGCGTTCTCCGAATGAAATCGGAATCGATCGAAAGTTTCAGACGTTTCAATTATTTTACTTTCGTCTAAACTTTTTCCGTCTGTTCATTATTCCATGCCTTTTCAACTATAAATATTGACTATGCACGACAAAAAAGAATGGGAAAGGAACTCCTTTTGTAAAGGTCACATTCCCTTCCCATAACATTTTCATCGCGATTTAACGTCACAAAAAGATTATCCATCATTTCATTATTGAGTACTATAATATTGTATAACTTGTTAGCAACAACAACAACAGCATTTATATTAATTTGAGTGTTTATATTATAATTATCTTAACAATTATGAGTATAACAAACATCAAAATAAAACTTTACGTAAAACTATTTCTCTACATTATTTAACTGAACATGAGATCTCGATGAAACTTCAAAGTTAATTTAAAATTAAACTATGAAATAATTTTCTATTTTAATTAAAATTACTTTATTGTTATAGTTGTATGTAATTGCGCATTTTAAAGACACATAAGTATAAAACGATTCTACACCTCGGTTATAGGAATCACTATTCGTGTCGATGACTACCTACATGTGCAATTATACATAGTTATACATTATGTCACAAACATACGTATATGCATGATTAATAAATAGAGATATGGAACAATAACAAGGCCACATTAACTAAGGGAAATAGTAAGTAAACCTAAGCTTATAAGAATTACTATAAAAACATTATTACTGTTGCATTGCTCAAAATTAACATTGCTGAACATGTTTCTCTCTTAGGGAATCCTCTTTATTAGGAAAATTATATAAAAGGTGATAGTTATTTAGAGGCTGTCATTCAATATAAATATTTATGATTTTATAGATAAAAACATTATATTTTGTTCAACTATCACCTTGTTTGTTCTTCCTTGTTCGTCTTTTTTATTGTAAAAAGGCAGAATTTATTTAATCTTACACTTTAAATAATTAGTAATTTACTTCGTTGTAAAATCTACGATAACAATGGGCATTGGTATAATAGATATATTTCTATTTCGATATAATTATTATGAGTTATAAACATTTTATATTTAGGTACTATATAAATGTATATATTCTACTAAAATCTTTGTTAACTTAAATATTTGTCTACTATTTTAAAAATCTACTTCAAAC
>OY292399.1:18132954-18319337 GCA_958496205.1 Idaea biselata
TCGTCGTCTTCTAATTAGAAGAGTTGCTTACACGGATTAAACAGAATTGGACGTCTCATGCAGGCGTGGTGGCCTGCATACGCACGGACGTGCGGATATTCTCCTTAGCGTTGAGTTCTTTTTGGAAAACCAGTATGGATAAATAAACAAATGTTTTCAATATAGACAAATGAACAACTTCACTGTGTTTAACGCGCAATATCGGTTAACTAAGATGTAGAGTGAGATCCCAGAAGTGGCAGACATCACGTATTTTCTGACGAACGAAATGTGGTCGATTGAGTAGTGTTAGTATGTACTAAGAACGCATGCCTACTTGCTAGCCTGCTGCGACGGCCAATTCTGAGATATCAGGTCATCAAGATATATAAAAAAATTACTTACCTCACGTTAATTCTCCGAGCTGGTTTTTACGTATATTTTAGGTAATGTTCTTAAAAATAAGTCGCCAATACTCCCATCCACTTTCCGTTGGCCGTATTGCTTTGCAGTCGCTTTAAAGCTCCCAAAATAATTACTCGACTTTACGTAAATTCTGATGCTTCATTTTTATATATGTCCACCAGACATAGAGAAAAAGAAATGCAAAGAGCATAGCTCGGCGACGTAAAGTCAGGTCGCACGTCAATTCGAATGTGACTTCTCCTTCTATATGTGTTCTGAGTAGGTACTACATGCTTCAAGAGCTTGACCTATATTGCTCTGTTTAAAACTGTCCTTTTAACTCATCCTATACGCTGTTGCTGTTAAGGCAAATTACGGAAACAGTTGAGGTAAAATCACATGTATACTTATATTACGGTAGTGGATTGAGTTTCGACCCGTCTTTATTAATACCTAGTCCCTACCTGTACTTGCCCTAAATATCAGAACACAGGTTAGGGAAACGACTTAGGCCTAACCACATATAACCGAAACTTTCCACCAAGAAAATGGTAGAGTGGTTAGTTCACGAAGGATTAGTAGATACTCAACGTATTTTGGCGAAAGCTTGCTTAGAAAATTTTCATACAACATCGCGAAAACAGAAGAAAAATATAGAAAATCTAATCAAATAATGACCTGCATGCGTTGCAACACTAGTTCAGCGAGATGTCTGCGGTCCTCTTCTTGCGAATCTCCCATGAAGGACGTCGCGGAGTCATTCAGTTCAATGATGTGTTCTCTTCCATCTTTGCCGACGACCAGCTCCAGGGCGCACACTTCCAGACCACCGAAGATTTCGCTCACCTGAAAATTTTAGTCAAATTTCGATCCTCTAACAAAAAAAGGACGGTTGAATATAGTGATATGTGTAAAACAAGTCGTTTTAGAGATTTTTTGTGGCTACAAAAAGTGAGAGTAAATTACCTCGAGTTTAAAGCAAATCGGATTTAAATTTCAACCATTTTGTCAGAACAAGGCGTTTCTAAGGTGGTTTAAATTTTCTATGGTGTGATTTGTATGAATTTGGTTGGTTTAAATTAAACAATTATGTGATAATGTTTTGTCGTAATTAATACAAAATATTATCACACAATATGTGTAAGTACCTACCTACCTATTATAATAAATTCAGTAAATTAAAAGACATAATAATTTAATAACAGTACTGCGTCTATGAGAGAATACAATTTTTCAATTATAAATACAAAATCGTTATGCTTTAACGACTTTAATTATTATTTACCTTTATTGCTATAGTAAACGTAATAGCTGGTAATAATAGAGACTTGTTCAATAAAGTTACATTCCTAGAAGTAAGTAATTGAATTGTAACGGAGCTAGAGACAAACCTCATCTATCCACATCTTGTATCTGTCATTCATCCCGATCGCTTCGAGCATGGCGGATCCCTGATTCGTCTTCCAGTTGCCGGATATTGATTTGCGCCTGAGAATGAACAGCATCTTTCGTTACGAACGTTAATTACAAGAGTTAATATAGTGTTAACTCAACATTAGTTAACTATCACAATAAAATAGACAGTTCTGTCGATTTACCACACTATGTTTGTTTCCAGGATTTGATCTTTATCAGCAACACTATCGATAGGTACAATAATATAGGGTGTTTATTTTTTTGCAAAAAGACAAGGATCGATTCTTGGCTAGGATAATTATTTTTCAAAAATCTATATATGCCATTTAAGTTTTTGTCAAAATCGGGGACGCAACTCCTTACAGCATTTTTCGCTATTTCTTATAGTTTAGGATAACCCCCTGAAGGCCCGAGAAATGTTTCACCCTGTATACGAATAGTTTTCGGAGATAATCAAATTCTATTCTTATATTTCGACGTGTTGATACTCTAAGATACTATCAATATTTCTTCTCTTTTACTTACATAAAAGCCTTGTAGTTGGTTCCGATCTTCTGAATATGTATGTCGTATTTGGCATCGATGTAAGGTTCCACAGTACAGTATGTGCCGAGCATAGCGACTACCCCAGCAATGTCCTGAAAACAAACCCATAATACTACTCAAGAGATTTGTTTAAACAAAGCAAGAGCTTTTTCGACCTCCATTAGCGTACTTACTTCGGTAAGATACGTGATCGTTTAATTATGCGACCCTTTAGAATGGTTCAGAGGGTAGAATTAGGCTCTACGACTATTGAACTTCAAATTGCGGTCGTTAAGACATGTTCGAGGACTAATAAAGCCCCCTTGATAATTCCAACACGGTTAAACTTTCATTTCAGCATTTCCTTTGGAAACGTCGGCTGTTGATACGTCGTTATTATGATTTTTGTAGTTACTTATTGGCTGTAAAAACGTCTTTTATGGAAATCACCAGTTTTATTAAAGGAGTAAACGAGATTTACTCGGAAGGCTCAGTTTAAGATTACCAGATTAACGTATTAACGGAGAAGGTACAATGTAATTGTGGCGACATACCTGGAAGTCGGTCAAAGAATCCACTTTCACCTTGGCCACACCGCTGTGCGCGTGCCCTATCTTGATTACCACCGGGAACTTCGGAGCGGTCACCTGTAACAATACAAAGTGACAGAGTTAATACGTAACCAACATTAATGTAAAGTTTATTCGGTTTATAAAAAATTATGATCATTCTGAACGAGAAATCAAGATGCGGAAACTTAATTTTCGATTCGACTAAAGTTATTCGATCTTTGAATTTTCGTAATCTAACTTTATCCATCATCATTACGGTTCTCTGGTTAGACAAAAGTAATTTGTGGAACATTAACGATGCCATATTAATGGACGCATTGTTTAAGCTGAAGTAATTACAGGTTAGCGGTGAGTAAATCATATGCAAACATGTATGGCGTTAGCAGTTCATAGCTTCGGTTAATTTTGTACAACGATACGATCTTAATGGCTACAAAGCACGGAATCGCGTACCAAATAATTAAAGCTTGTAGGTACACATTTCTGGATGTTCAATGGAATGTGTATTGTCGTTAGGCGTTTGTGGTATTTATTGTCGACTACGACTACCGCATTACTTCGAACGAACCACAGCTACTTCTGTTATGTTCACAATGTTATGAGAGTAGGTACGAGTAGTTATACATGCTTAGATTCTCTTCTAAGACCCACTAAAAGTCAACACGGGCTACCATAAAGGTAGTGTCATCTCATCCCTCACAAATCTAAAGATAGGTATTACTTATTCATATTATGCTCTACGCTACGCTACTCTACGATTTTGTCATGTACTTATTTACCTACATTATTTATGTTATTTTTGAACCTAATGCATAGATTTTTCGCTTATCTATGTCTACTAGAGGCTTTACGTAAATCCCTACGGATCTAAAAAGATATATCTCGGCGTTACCTATCTTATTATATTTTCATTATTTCAACCTCAACAAAAATACCATTCCATTATCCTTCAGAATGTTGATATTTGCAAAAATATATGTGTTACTAACTGCGCTCCGCGGTTTCACCCGCGTAAGTCCCGAGTCGCGGGAATATCGGGATATAAAGTAGCATATATTTCAGGTCTCCAGCTAGCTACATACTGAGTTTCATGGTAATAAGTTCAGTTCTGTTTACGCAATTGAGTAACAAACACAAATACTTACACACCCACAAACTTTCAGCTTTATAATATTAGTAGGATTATAGGTATTGACTATTGTACCTACCATATTGTATTGGATATATTTCATTTACCTTTCTCTAACCTTGTTTTCAGTGCGATTACATTTAAGAAAAGCCTGCCGAAGTGTCGACAAAACGGGGAATTTAATGTGTACCTACTTACCTACTCCGTGCGTGCAGGTAAATTACAAACAAACATTTCTGTAGGTACACATGTTTGTTCAGGGTAATTTAATCAAACAGAACTGATTCTTCTAATTTGTTTTGAACTGTTTTGTTTCTGCACATTGTATTTGTGAAAACAATTTTATCAAACAGAACTGATTCTTCTAAATCTTTTTTTTTTTTTAATTGTTTTTTTTTTCTGCACACTGTATTGTGACCAATTGTTTCGTGTGGGGACCACATATCAGGGCCCCAGACAAGCCCCACAAGTACGTGTAAACTTATATGGCACACTGTCGGCCCATAATAATCTTTATTCCAAGTGTATGGAAACGAGCTGAGAGCCCTGGGGTTATCACTTTCCACTTGAAATGAAGCTTATATGGGACCGAACCCAAACATTTGGATAACACAGAACTATCTTACCCTTTGTAGAGGGATTGTCAGTCAATCAGTGTATCTCGAGATTCTCGAGTCAGTGTTTAACTTCCGACGTGACGTCGGTCGTGGCTACGCGGGTACGGAGGCATCTCCGTGGGCGTCGTCAAGAGCGCCACTGTTTTACACGATCCATCACGTTCCTTCCTCGTATTGATGACGCATTTTCCATTCATCATGAGAAAACAACGGCTCTGTTTTTACTATTTAAGGAGACGTTTCCGCTTCTCGACTCTTATGACGATGCTCTTAAATTAAACCCTTTACTGATGATAGCTATATGTAAATTGTTTTACTTTGAATGCATGTGTTGCATCACTTTTCTGACCAATGTTTGTACCTACACGAGTCTGAGTGAGTACCTACAGTATATTTATAACAAGAAATGCAATATGCAGGCCATGAATAATTGTTTTAATGCAAATATTTGCATGACCGCATCATACCTAACGCTAAAATTTCATTCATTTAGTATTTCTGGAAGTGAATAATTTCGCAGTAGCTATCGGTACCGGGAAACACCGAGAAGTAGGTACTCAGATGTATAATACATATACAGATCATAATATGTATATGCTATATCATTATAAACAAAGTTATCTACTGATGAATCAATAAGATAACTTTGAAGCAGTTATGGAAGCATTCAATTCAAATATCAGTGCACTTGCTGACAATAGTTCTTAATGATCGTAAATAGGCGAGAAATAGTATTGCACGAGTCTCGATGGTATATTTATTGTATTGAGAGGACAAGACAATTGTCATTTATCACGGTAATTGCCGCCTTTGAAGTTCGATATTATCATACCGATAGTCTTATGTGAATACGTCCATAAATCACAATTTTGATGGGTGCTACATCATGGAAAATTAAATTAACAGAAATATCTCCTGTTCTAATCTCTAAACCATCATATCCCATCCCATTATGATTGGTTATGATGGTGTGGTTAAAATAGACTGGAGTGTTTCGTACGACACAAACGTTATTGGTTCTGTTATTGACCCGTTTCAAGGTGAAGTTGTGTTGTGTGGTCATCGCCGAGATTGTGTCCACAATAATTAGCAGTTTAATGCATCTTGCATTAGCTCGGGCTCGACTAATAAGCGTTAATAAGACATATATCGATGTGGCGCCAGACCTATCACGATTTCTTTTTTTATTCACGAAAACAGTACCTAACTATCTTATTATGCACATGGTCTTTTATTTACCTGCCTACCTAGGATTTTGCATCGTGGAAGATATATCTAATATGTGGTACACTGACGTAGAAGGTACCTTCATTGCTCTAAATTGTTTGGAAGTCTTCAAACCTTACAGCTTACTCGCGATTTGAAGACTCCAAAACTGTACTCGTTAGGAAATACAGACTTTGGCAACATGTACTTCTATGTCGAGTTTAAAAACAGGACTTTTTTATTTATGGAGATACAATAATTTACCTCAAAAGTTCTATTAGCTATAATTATAGTGCTATTAAGCTAACTTATCATAAGAAGTGCTGTTAGCTATTACGTATTTTTAGCAGAAAAGAACGATTGCGATGTTGCGGTGAGCTGCCATATTTACATTCTGAATTTTCCGCGAAAATTTAGAATGGAAATAGACTTGTACAATCGGAGTTTTTCCACTTTATTTTTTAAAATTTTGTAGACTGTATTGTATGTAGTCATAGTTGTTTATTATCATCACTTTGGAACACAAAAAATATTATTTCTCAAAAACATAGCTTATAAAGAAATATTCTGTTCTATCATAGAGATTAGATAGATTACTTGAAAAATTCAGTTGCTACCAAAAATTAATGATGAAATTTTAATGTAAGTAGATGGAAATTTTGAGACAGCGGTGTCGAAAGGATCTTGCTCGAAGGTACACACAGTAAAAGGAAACATTGCAACAACACATCTCGACCTACATTGATAAGGGCCGAGACGGGTAGCTGCAATGCTAGTGGTAGTAGGGCCTACCTACTTGTTCAAACAACCGTACTACGAACGGGTGAATTAATTGCGATCTGAGATTAGCCATCACAGGGAAGTACAATTCAAGAGGTTAGAATTGTTTCCGTACTTCGCCTTTCGTGTTAAACTTCTTACATTTTGTTATTTTGCGATAAACATTTACACATATATACTTTGTTTTTTAATTGTATACTATGATTTGAAACATCTTCCTAAAGAAAAAAGTTTAAATAGAAAGAAACAAAACGTCAGATCGAAGTCTGAAACTAAAAAACGAAGTACAAATAGATTTTTTTTTTTCGTCTACTACTATACGTCAAGATAGGCAAATACGATGACAATATAGTAAAGCAAATAAGAACTTGACGATGCTTTTTGAGGTGACCAATTGTTTAAAGCACACTTTGGTGGTTTTACCACAGAATACATGTTTTACTTGGAAATAAATATCTAGATAGATGGCCAAAAAACCAAACAAGAAACACACAGATTCGCCTATTTCGAAACTAGTGTTTTTAACTATGACTATTACAGCCGAATACAGAAACGCTACTTAAAATTTGAGGCGTATCCTTAAACAATTGAGCAGCTTCTAAATTTAAAAATATTAGGGGAATTTTTGAATTTGAGAGGTGCTTAATTGATTAAGTAGAACTCAAATTTTGAGTTGCATTTCTGTATTCGGCCGTTAGTACCATTACACAACAAAAATATTCTCAGCATCATACAAAATGATGTAAGTAAACCACAGTCAAGTCAAGTGGTATTGTAATTCCGTATCTTTGGAATTTCGCGTTTCTACGTAATCTCACTCAACCCAACCATCGTTAAGACAAATATTTAGACTGAACATTCATATACCGTATGCATATTGTGTGTTAAGTATGCGAGTGCAGGCCCATCGAAGCCATGTTTACATTTCCAGCATAGCTGGGTGATGTCACACGCGAAAACTAACTCAGATGATTCACGAACTTTTACCAGCGATGCACCGATAAGCTCGTACCTTGCATATGTGATATCACTGAGCCAACAAACGCCGAGACCCACGTGTTGGAGGAATTATTGATGGCATCAGTGGGCGCATAATAACTGGTCCGGCTCAGCCGAACGTTCAGTAACTGATTGCCCGTAACGGAGAGCGCGTGTCGCACACTTGCGCGAGAGCATACTCGATACGTATACGATCGATAAACATTGTCATAATAGTTTTGTTTGAGTATTGTTGATTCTACTGGAACTTTTACGACATCGCCTGTGTATGTGTTCAATGAATGAGAACCTTGCCTCTGATTTGCTGTAATATCTACGTGATCAGGTGCTTATGCTTGTTTACATATTTGTTTTTATTAATTCTAGACTATAGTTTAATAAGTTAATATTTTTACTTTAAATCTAAAGTAGAGATATGTTCTAAATATTCGATAGAAATTTCACTTAAGTCAAATTTACTCTGTTCTACAATTTAAACACATATCTAAGTACCAGCTACGTGTTAATTGATAGCGTACAATTTCGGACGTTAAATGCCTTGTTTTACGTTTTAATTGCTTTTCTGATGGTGGTAAATGAAAGTGAAGTATCTACAACCTACCTATATGTATTGTGTTTACACACTTAATAGGAAGTATATCTAATGTGGGTCTAATGAGTGTGTGTTGCAACATTACACAATAAGTAGGTATTCGTACATATTGCAAAGCAAATATGAAGAGCAAATTGTAATCTATCCAATGATTTTAAAGCCGCTATATTTCAAATACTAAAAATATTATTAAATCTACTTCATAGTATTTTTTTCAATTAAACCCTATGCCTCAATACAACTTAATTACGAAATATGTACCTACTTTGTTTACTTGACAAATATTTTTTACCTCAATGTCTTGAGGTAAAAAATATTTGTCAAGTAGATTTGTCAAGGGAAATTTGTCAATATTTGTCAAGGGAAATAGGCATCTTGTTGTATAGGTGTATATTGTCATATACACCTATACAACAAGATGCCTATTTCCCGAATACTTAACCAAATGTATTGTTTTTTAATCAAATATTCATTATTCCAAGTAACTAAGTATCTAATTTACAATTAAAGTATCGGAATTGGTTTGATGATTAGCAAATTATTCGAAAAAACTACTGTTCTAGCCTAATTTATATCGATAATGGAGCATCATTCTAACAATTTACTTATCTAAATTCGAGCCATTATTTAAATATTGTATAATGTGTTAATCAGGTAGGTGTGTAAAGCAAACTTACTATTATAAAAGAACTTACTGATATATAGGATGAAGTCATTATGAAATGTATGTCGCAGTAAATCAAATTTCAATATGGTACCTACGGTAGATGTTCAGTATCATGTTGCTACTGAATTCAATTCGATGAACGACGGACGTGATCTCAATAATCGTGAGATATGGTTGACGTTCTATATATAAATTGCACTATGAATAGCAAACAATAAGCATTCGGGGTGTAAAATCCAGGATGTTTTATACAGAATGAAGGAAGTGTGTAGTTTGGAGCGCTGCTTGTGCCAAGACTCAGGACCGCTCTATTGATTAATTCAAACGATTTTATTGCATAATGGCCAGTTTGAGTGAATTGGTTGACTAGGCCGTATGTAGACCATCGTACTTTTCTATACCTACCCCTGTTGCGATGACGGTACCTACACAGCAACATACAACATATATATGCTTCGTAACGTTCGTAGTATACGTAGGTTGGAAGAAGAGATGATATTATAGGTATGAACTATACGTGCCACAAGTGACACAAGGGCAAGAAGATATCTAAATGATTACTATGATTAGGTATATACTTACCTAATCATTCAGATACGTTCTATTGAAAAGTTTTTAGATCATCTAAAATATTCTTTGCTACGAATTGTTTTTATTATTTCGTTTAAAATTTACCTACATCACTCAATTAAACCTAAATAAAGGATAAAACACTGAAGATTCTAAAATAATACTCGTCCATTGCCTTGTGTAAGTTATAATAGTAATTCACGTCTAGTCGGTTAGAAAGGGCCAGTGTCAAACCATGACCCTCGTGAGTTGACCCTGATGCGGAAGAAATTAATCACAAACGCCGCGATGGGATAATATAAGGAACAACTTACGATATGACGCAGCTATGGCATTAAAATCAAACAGGCCAAACATGTTTTTTGTTTTTCTGAAAATTAATCCAATTTCTGTTGATAATGGTCAATGTAAATTTCCAATCAGAATCATTTAAATTTCAAAAACACAGCTGTGTCCCAAATAAATATTGTTTTCTTAGAACACAAACAATCTCATCTTAGATCTAACGGTACAAGCAACCTACAAATAAATGCAATTGTTCATGTCGTGCTTGATCATTGCACCGTGCACTCTATTAATTGTACTAGGAATGTGGCAGACAACCGCCTGTTTGACCCAGTGTACCGGAGACATGGGCCAAGTTCAAGCACGGTTCATGACTTTAGGAGAACCATCGACTGTAGACTGTACCATGGCATGTTGCAACGTGAAAGCGCCTTCACGCGTGCTTTAAGTGGCGAAGATAAGAAATAACTCTACAACTTGAATTAGAAGTCAATAAAACTGTTATCTTAATTCCAAACGCGAGCCGAGACGCTTATCGATCGAGTTCACGAACATAAAGAAACACGAAGAATTGAATTAAATTAATCCACTAACACTGAACATTTTTGTGAGAACATAAATATTTTATTAAAAAAGTAATACACAGCAGCAAATTAATATGATGTGTGTGTGGAGTGGGTAAGTTTGCTGAAGCCGCAAATGCCACAACGCTCACGTTTCATCGGTCATTGGAATGAAAACTATAATATCTGTCTCTCACAGGTGACAAAGGTTCACTTTTTCATTAGACACACAAGACAGAATAAAATACCATTGAGTATGAATGTTGGATACATAATACATATGCAGTGTAATGCTGTCAGATTGAGGGCATTCTGGCGAGAGCAATCGATGTACTTAAGTCTTAAGAGAGAAAGATTAATCGTGCACTTGAGAATAAAGACGTCCGTGAAGATAAATTGTGACTAGACACAGATAACTCGAGCTTATGTGTTCGATTGTGGGATTACAATGGGTAATCCCTGCGTTCGGCGTTTTGTCCTGTTTTTGCCGCGGAGCAGCCAACAGTATTATTTTATTGAAGGCGAAAAATATTGTATGCACACACATGAAGGTATCTAATTAAACCAATGAATTAAACACGATCATTTCAGTATAACAAAATTTACCAAATGTGTGTGCAATAAAAGTACTTAATTTATTAAAAGACAAAAGGGTTATTTCTTTTTATGATTGGTACTAGCAATAAATAAATCCTACCTACATATCTACATTATAAGCGGGTTAAAACCGCCGCGGGGAGAGATTGTGATACGGTACGTAATTATTTGTTGACCGACACTCGATATACATTAATTAACATACATACGACTATCGACAGGTAAAAAGCTCTTGAAAAAACATATTCAACAACACCGAAGGTGTTCTCTTTCCATATTAGGATATGATATTGAAACTGAATCGTGATCGCCGAGCAAACCATGCAAGCAAGCTGGCGCCTCATAGTCCGTAACGGTAATACGAGATGCCTAGCTTAAACGCACCAAACTATACTAATATGCTCCTGTTGGAATAATCTGACAGACAAAGTGGCACTATTTATACAATCGTAAAACAGAGTAGTGGGAAATAGTGACCCATTATCGCGCGGTCGATTCGTTAACAGGAATTCCTATGACGTAATCACGGTGAACAACCATCCAGACCTGGAGGAATGTCTTTGTAAACAATCGATCGACCCAGATATCGAACTCGGGATCTCAATCCCGCAGGTTAAATATAACAAGTCCGGGTCAGAATATAAATTAAGAGACGATTCTGTTTATAATTATGCAAAAAGATGATTTGTTCTCACTGCTTGCTACTTCACGTCTTCGATTTAACACGGCGCTGTGTGAATAAGTTATCGCCCTCCTACTGTTATTAAGAATAATTAATCTTATATTTATTTAAAGCAATTATATTGTCGACACTCGAATAAAACGTTCGAGTCAAAGAAAACATGTAATCAGTAAATGTAAGTAATGGATGCAGTTGAAGGACGAAATTGGTATGAACGAGATTATGAAACGTGCGATTTTTTTGCTCTAAATATTATTTCTGGACAAACGACTTCTGAATTTTTCCAGTTAGGTGTTTCAGAGGTAGGTAGGTATAGAACCTGTGTATAGAACTAATAAATAAAATGAACCATACTCTACCTATTAATTAGTGATAGTTAAAACAACAAAAGTAAAGCTTACCTAATTACTTACAAGTAATTTAATTTACCTCTAAGTTGAGAACGTAATATCAAGCAAGTATAGCATAATACTGAATGTCACAGTCACAACACCATGATTTCAACGGAAAGCGAAACATGATCGCCGGTACATTAGACTGAGTCCACTATTGTTTGCTATTGTCAATGTTTGTTTTGACGTTTCCATAAACTTGTACCCACACAAAGTCATTTACTTTGAAACGTTATGGGTAATTGTATCAAGCAAGTCCATTAACGTAATGGTCAATTTTAATATAGAGGCTTTGTTTTGAAACCTTTCATGTGATATATTAAAATTAGAAAAAGCTTAACATAAACAAAGTATTAACGTGTAACATAAGTTACATCAAAAATAATAATTATTTAACCTTCTTCTAAATGTCAAACTGAAACATTAAGATTTAGGACCCACTCAAAAATGCATTTGCAATGTACTATCTATATTCGTAGAAGGTTGCAATAGTATGTAGATAGGTACATATTATCTATTACCATACCTGCCTTATCTTTGATAGTCACACTCTTGCCTTTTACTCATGTTTTAATCAAGATTACGAGTGAATTTATGATAATTTTAACTATGACTCTATCTATTCTTCTATCTCTATATATAAAACTATAGATAACACAAATAATTGTGTTTACCTACTGCATTTAATCGTAATTTTCTTTTCTCCTATTACCAAGTACTACATATTACGTACCTACTATTGAATGATTTCTACGGTCACATTATATGTTCTATTTAAGTCTAAGCCTACAAAAGTCTATAATATTGACACAGTGAATTCGCAGCCAGTGATTGTTTTGTGCTACCAAAATAATCGTGACCAAAGACGAATTTGGAGAAGGCGTCATACAAGTCGACATTTCTTGTACTCGGATTAATGTCACATATTTTTCACTTTAAAGCCCGATATAATGGCTCATTAAAAGGGAAATTTTCGTAATGTTCAGTATTAAACTATTTTAGTACAACAGCCCTCATTATTCAAGTCAACAAATGTAATTAAGCAGGATTATATTATGTATTTTTAAGGCAGGTACTTTGTTTTTCTGGGAATTAGATCATATATCACAATCTATTATCTAATTTCTTGTTTTCATATGAAAATGTTAGATGTAAACATCCTTGCGATTCTAGCGAACGATCCGTGAATAACATAGTCCAGATTTGAAGACGGCCAAGGTTGAGTGCCGTTTAGCAAGTAGGATGTTTATCTACTCAACATCTATAACCCACCCTCGGCATACGGTATCCTGCACTCAAGATTATCAATCAGATAACAAAATCAAACACGTCTTATATCAAAACTAAACTGTTTTGCAGGCTATCGTATATACTAGTACCTACGCAATACAATTAACATTTTTTAAATAGCTGTGGTCAGTCTACGTAGTAAATTTTATTGATGCCGTCATCTCATGTCGTTGCACCAAGTTCAGTTCGTGAGCGTGAATCACAATTGAAGATATTACCGCAGATTGTTACGAAATTCATGCGTTGGGAACTCGGGATGCGCTAGAGATAGCGCGTTATGATGAATAGCTATTGAACCTATACCATTAATCATCATCCATTAATAAAATCACTCTATTGAATTACTGCCAACCTCACAGCGTCATTTACTACTTGCTACATTACTGAAAGAAACGGGTGGAACTTCCAAATTCAATCTGGTCGTTTATGGGCAAATAAAACCGCGGTAATGAAAACGTTTTATGTTACCTACTATCGTCTAGTAGGAAATGTACGGACATTCCTGACATTTCCAGCAGTTAGATAAAATAAATAAAGCTTACGTGTCGGATGCGATAGGTAGGTACTACCAAAACCCTATTATTGCAAGTTTATGTTTAATTTAAAATTGAAGAAGATATAAGTTATTGAGAATTCTAAGTAGATACCGCGTAATTATTAGGTACGTCCCATTTTCTTTATTTTGTTTTCAAAACCTAAATTAGTTCAAATATACCATGTAAATTGGCGTAATGTAGAGACTTAATTTCCTTAATTTAGGTAGGTAGGTACATGTAAATAACCTTGACCTCTATAGTGAGTAAAATCCGGGTAGGTACAATTGCAGTGATTATGTTTTCTTTGGGTAAATGATTTGGGTCTTTGTAGATGATGTAAAACAGCTGTTGGCACTCGTCCAATACTTTCTAAAAGTATGTACCTACGCTGTTATATTTCAATAAGGTACGTGTTTTGAATATGATGCGATCAACATTGCATTTTTTAATTCAATTTACTTATAGGATACTAGTAGCTGTGCATTGGAAGACGAGTGAGTCATTGAAAATCAGTTTTGTACAAGGTAGGTTAGGCACGATTTGTTCGACGTATTAATTTAATCCTAAAACTGACACTATCGCATGAGTTGCCGTTTTTGCATAACGTACCTTTCTTCTGCATAATATATTTATTCACAGATTAAAGTTAAAGTAGATTTGGCACGACTTCTAGGAGTTCTAAGCGTATCTCGACTTTCTTTGCCAAGATTTCCTATTCCGGGTTCAATTTACAATCGTTCAGGATGTGTCATAGGTCAGTTGAGATAAATTGCAACCTTTTCATTGTATAATAGGTACTTTGTTTGCTTTCCTACTAAATGCTATATTATTTTGTAGACTAAGTAAATACCTGTGTGGATTTGATTGTTTCGTTGATTGTGGTTAGGATTTGTTTGAGCAGCACCCTGGCATCAAATTAACTTTGTAATACTTAGGTATCCATTTAGATATTTTCTTATTATCAGTAATACGACCAGTATTACGGGGCTATGGAGCCCCGGACCTTTGGAAGGCGTGCGTAGAGCCAAAGCTAAAACGTAGAGGCCCTTTTCAATAAAAAAAATATTTGCAAACTATGAAGTGCACACCAAGCCAGCGATCATCCCTGTCAACCCCCAAACCACCATTTTCTTATTAAATATTATCTCATATATATTCTTAAAGTTGCTATAAACATCCAAATAACAAGAACTTTTACTTTTCAAAACTCAAGATAAATTAATACCCATAATTTGGCAAAAATAAAACTAAAAGGTTCGATCGAAGAAAATTACAGTAATTACGGGCCAAGTTGCGTTGACCACCGACAGTCTGACAAACTAACTTGTTAGTTTTTTTACATTTTAAATTGCCAGGTGCTTATTTGGAACTTTTAACTTAGTATTTATCGAACAGCAGCTATTTTCCTCAAAAGCTCAAAGCAACGGACTGGTAACTGTAATTATAGACAATCGTACACAAGGATAATTTACTTTTCCATTTATTTCGTTGCGTATACGTTTTGTCGGTTTAGAATAATCCGGAACCCTAAAAAATCGATGCACAAAAACATGCCGAGAGCAGTAAGATTTCCACTTTGGATTTCATTGATTAAACGTAAAAAAATTTAATTCATAATAATGATCAGAACTCTATACCAATATATAAAAAATATATATAACTGCCTACAAGGATGCATCGCCAGGAGGATTCTTCTAGTAAATTAAGCATTATGCTCTTAGATCTAGATGGATGTCAATAGTATATTATGTTATTTAAACTACAGACCGCAATATCTGATGCTTCCATAATATCTGGTTCATTTCGTAATGATAATTTTATACTTATATGGACTAGGTAGCAGAGCCCGCGGTTTCCTCCTCGTAAGTCCCGATGCCGCGGGATTTTCTCAAAGTCTTTTCTTAGTGGACAGGACACCTATACACCACACAGAACACACTCTCCAACTTAATGTCTCTAGGACCAGGGGTTTGGGCTCTGCGGTGATATAATAGATCAGACAGGACATTACATTTTATTATACATTTATAGATTAGTTCCCCTTTTTTATTAACCTATATTGTCCCAGTGCTATGCTGGGCAAAGGTCTCCCTAACATCCTTCCAAGCAGTCCGGTCCTAGGCCAGGTTTGGCCAATCTCCGTCAAATGCATCAAGATCGTCACGCCACCTGTTCCCCCTAATGAAGTTCAGTTTCTCTTAATGAAAGGAAATCTTTTATGGATGTTTTCACTTTTTTCTACGTTAACCTATACCGCTGATACAGTTCGGATGAAAAGGTACAAGTTTAGTAAGTTAGAAGAAACCTTAGCAAGACTACTTTTTATCCAGATTCTGATTTCGATCCCAACCCGACTTACGCGATTGTTACCATGGTGCTCAGATTTGATAGTATCATATCTAAATAAGGTGAAGATTGTCTAAATCTAGAACACATAAAATCCCAGAATCGAAATTAACCTACCCAAAACACGATAACAAAAACGGAAAGCAAAATAGAGGAATTTTCTCATACGAGAAGAATGACCTTGGCACGAAACTATTAAACGATAACACAGTCGCAGTAGGTATACTTACCTAACAAATACCTCTATATCACCTCACTCCCGGTGCATAAAATCAACAAGATAACTAAGAAAATGAGAGCATCTTGGATAATTAATCGTTCCTAGATTAAAATGCAGATTCTCACGTTTTCAACAAAAATAAACAAAGCTGTGATACTAAGCTCTGATGTCATTTTTCCAATGTAATTAACAACATGATCTCTTGCTTATATAAGTAGGTACTTACCAAAACTTAGGTATAGCGAATCTGTAATACTAATAATGTTTGCTTACTTCAAGTGTTGTAGAATCAAAGTCCAATTGCTTTTAAAATGTACGTTTAATAACTTTGCAAATTTTACTGCTGAATCGCAGTAGTAACACGTGAAATAGGTAAGTAGGTAGGTAGGTATAGCTACTCGTACTGCGCATTTGCAAAACTCATTGGACGTGTCAATGTGCATGCATGCCAGGATTAGGGACGCTCCTAACTAGGTTAATGGTGGACCTGTCATTTTATAGTTCGAGGACGTAACCAACGATGCTACAAATTGAAATGTATTATCAAACGTTTAATCTAAGAGTAACAAACGATTTATTTTGAACTGCAATCGGTGCTCTACCAGTGGTCATGCATTAAATCACTTTAATTATGTCAGTAGGTATTAGGATAGAAGGAATTACTGTTGAATGAAACGAATCGTTAATTCATCGCTTTGAACTAAATACAGTAATAATTGAACTATGAAACTTAGACACTTTTCAGAAATAACTATTTGCGTAAATTTTTCTTCTGTTTTCGCGATGTTGGATTGAAATTAAACTTATTTTTCGGTTTTAATCGCGTGGTGTTTATTTATTTTAGCATTGTTTCAAAGCTCAACTTTTTGAGACCTTTACAGGTCTCTTCGTCATGATTGACGCTACAAAATCAGCAACTTTTAAATTAGGCATTAATAAATTAGGTTCGGTAAAGTATAGGTATAATGTTAATATAATATAAACCAAATATGATAGATGGGATGAATGTCATGTAGTTATTAATAGTGTTGGCACGAATTCTTCGCTGACAACGTTTGCGATATGATAGTCCGAGCTGTCACAATAATGTTGCGTCTTTCCTTTCGTCTCGTCACTCGTCACGTCTAACGTCTCACGTCAACGTCGGCGTGTGTTCATTAATAAATGATAAACATTTTCCTTGGATTCCACGGGGACTCCGTCCTTCATTCACGAACACTAACGATAGCAAAGTAAGTTGATAAAACATAGATCGAGAAAACATGAATATAATAAATAAATATATGAGCATGACTTAAGACATGAATAATAAATAGTAAATTTATGAATTGTGACAAAAATGGATCATACATTCATTATGTAAGCTATTTAAACTGTTAGGTTAATTAATGACGTCTTTTTTTACAATATTAGAAAACACAATAAAAATATCTAAAGTCTAAAAATTGGTACCTACCTAAAAAAAATAATGATACTTCAATATCATTAATATTAATGAAGGTATAGCTTTCTAGAGTTTACTCAGCACAATAGGTCTACTCAATGAAAAGGAGGCATTTAATCTGAACTGAGCACTACTTTATAGACACAATTTACCTTATATTTACTTCAAGTACTCATTTTCCTTGAAAGATTGAATTTAGTAATGCCGAAACTAACTCCAACCATGATTCATATAGCAATTCCAATACCACAACTTCTAGGAAGCTTGGAGGTAATATGTCTATGCCTATAGCTAACAAACAGATTAAGTACCACCTATGAACAACAATAAAGCGTGAAGAATTGAAATTGTAATGAAACATTAAAAGATTTACCGCTGGTACCTACCTATTTATTAGATGAATCATTTACAAATGAAAATACGCGATAAAAATTCATGTCCATGTTTCCGAGAACAAAATAGAAGTAGGCAGGCATACTTGTAACAAAATTTCATTATAACTATAACCGTTTAATATATTTTATTTTAATAGAGTTAAGTAGTATTATAATATTTTAGCAACAGTAACTGAATTACACTTTCGAAGCTTCAAAAATGGGTCGAGGCCGATTTCATTAATTTCGTTAGACGAATTCACTGCACTCTAAATATTATTGTGAGAGTCAATCAAGAACCAAATGTCAATCGGTGATCTAAAATTATATTATTTACTACGAAAGAAAGAATGAATACCAAGAAATTAATAACAATGGTTATCTACAATATAAAAAGAAAGATTTTGTATTTTTTCAACTACTTGAAGTACACCAAAGGCCACAACGTCGATTTCACCTCATATAGATGCTTTATAGGTAGTTCTATGTTGACTAGTTGGCAGTATCCTGTTATGACTACGGAGAAAGTAAGGAATTTACCAAACAATCCATTGGAGTTCAATGTTTAAGCAAACATTGAGTCACTGTTTGTAATTCGATTGATTGGTCCGATAGTAACAGTTAGAAAATTGTTACATAGTACAATGTAGATTCGCCTTTTGTTGCAAAGTTAACAGGCGAGTCGTTCAGAGAAGAATACAGTGGAAACCGTGTAAAGTGTGTCGTTAGCTAGACCTAGAGAGATATGCACAACGACAAGTTGGAGACATCGTTCAGACACGTGAAATCTTCACACTGAGGGCCGCTAACACATCTGCACCCGTGTCGAAAGTCAACTATGTATGTTTAGCACGCAACTAAACAACCATATGTTGTAACGTACCTACAAACTGACCGTGTACTACACCGTCGCCAATTGGAGAAACTATGCTAATGATCTTCTACCTCAAATAGGTACATTCGGAAAACGATATTTTCATCGAAGAAAACGGATTTAAATCCAAATGGCTGATATAGTTATTGATCAGTTCTAAAGAAAATTCATGATTTTTATGCATATTAGGTAGAATCTAAATATATCAGAATTATCAGGTGTCCCCCGCCAGTAAAAGTTTTAATAAAAGCTACAAACAACGCAATCGCGGTGGCGGGTCGCCTGAACAAAGGGTAATACATCTTCGCTTTGGCGTTTTTCAAAGCAGGTGAGACGACGTCAATCGTGTTCGCGACTTTACGCGTCGTCGTTCACTTTCGTTCAATAGTTCTGCGAATAATAAACTAAGGTAGATTCTGTATTTTTTTAAGCCCACCTGGTTTTGCCCACGTATTTCAGATTGTTTTCGACATTCTTTCATAACCTACCTAAACTTTGTTTTAGAGACGTGAACGGTCGTAAATCTGGGTTTATGTTTGCACAAGGTTTCCACGTTCGCTAACTATTATTCTGTTTTAATTTTAGAAATTATGTAACCTATCGGTTGGAACCTTACAACAGTTCAATACGTAAATACTCATCTACCGTATTACGAATTCTATAATTGATTTCTGCTCCTAAGTATATGATATATTAAAATCTTTTGATATAAATTGAAGGTTATCGTTTTTGTTTGATATTCATGAAGCGTAATCAGTTATCCACTAAAAAAATAAAAACGTACAGAGAGATTGACATTAATGACGGTACGCGTAAATGTCACGCATGTCAATTTGTGTTAATACCCATAGTACTTTAACATTCTGTCATCGGAGTCATCACATCACTATC
The DNA here is from genome assembly GCA_958496205.1 of Idaea biselata. Lineage (NCBI taxonomy): Eukaryota > Metazoa > Arthropoda > Insecta > Lepidoptera > Geometridae > Idaea > Idaea biselata. Next base: position 18,152,906 of record OY292399.1, read on the forward strand.
ATAGTAGGGCTCGATCGTTAAAATACAGTTTTTTGTCGCTTTTTATCTGAACATAATAACTTTAACCAGTTTGACCATATCCAGCGATATGAATAAAAATCCGTTAATTTACTTAATATATCAATCGAATTACACTTTTTATAGACCACCTATGATTGGGTCCAGCATATTATTAAGTTAAATATTGTTATTAAAACGCCAGACATTAATATTTAGTACCAATTAAATAACAGTTTTAGATAAGTAATAAAATAATGTAGGTGTAGAACTGTAATAGAAAATATACGGACCAACGAAAAATAAAATGATTTTCTTTGAAAAAGTTACCTTCTGAGCGTACAGCTCAGAGTAAAAATACGAAACGGAACTATATACTATACAAAATACAAAACTAGACCAAACTACCAAAGAAATAAACAAGCTAAAAAATTAATGTCCTGATAAGGAAAAAATAATTAAATATAACTAAAAAAAAACTTAATCAAAATAAAGTGCACATAACGCTAGTAGCATTACCACGCTGAATGGCGATGGCAAACTTCTGCATCAGGAACGATACGGGATTATGCAATCAAAAATAATTTATTAAATTTAGTTTTAAAAAAACGAATATTGCTTGGATATGTAAAGTGTAAAAGTATGCATTTAAAGATATGCAATATTGATACGAGTAAAAGTATCATTATTGCAATCGTAAACTGTGATTACTTCACTAACGAATACGATATAAATGTCTCCGGTTCGATACAAAAAAAAGAAACTGATAATAAAAGACTGCGGCACGTTTAAGTGACATAATAAAACATTAAATTATCCTCAAGGAGTGCAAGAGCATCGAAGTAACCCAGTTTCGGGTGCTAACGGCTACGGCGGCGACGACGATAATATGAGCCACTCGGGCAATACAACTCCATACTAAAATGGTTTATTGGCTGGACAGCTCTTATTCTTTAAACGTTTGATTTATACTGCTCAGACGAGATGACTCCAAACTGGGTAGTCCGTTTGCAACGTCTACTAATCATTTTATGATTTCTAATCTATATAAAGGTACCTAATATTACAATACAAATAAAAAGATTACCTACATATTTTTTTATGTTCAATATTTCACACTATGCATCTTCTCTTTAATATTTTGTAATATTATAATAATGGTGATACATATACTCGTAATATGATTATGATACATGATTATAATAATGGACACATGTCATATGATTACATAGAAAACACCCGAACCTATAAGTAGATTATTTTGTCTATGTGTAGATCCAGAAGTAAAGATCATACAAATTTTAGAGCAACAGTCAAAATAGAACCTGTGCAACATTGAAAATCAAACCTGTAACATACCTGCCTTACAGATGTGCTTCCACTGTCCCATTTCTAATCGTCAAATTTGGTCAAGATTAAGGTTGTTTTAAAAATTCACAAGGGCTATTATACCTTGTCATTTTCGTTACAAGTTTAACAGTTTCAGAGCGCCAAGGGACCTATTTAAAATGCCAAAGGTCATATAGCAAAAGGGTATATAGGGTAAGGGGAAAGTAGGTACGATGATTTATTATAGCTCAAACATTTCCTACCTTCTTCCATATTCCGATCTTATCAAAACGCTATTCTACAAACAGTATTTTCATAAAGATTGATGCCTTAAATGGCCGTTTTTACCTTTGTTTTTATTTTACGTATAAGCAGATTTCCGACAAACATATTTCTTATATTTCCAAGAATATAGGTAGGTCTGTACTACAACTTATTCATATTCATTTTGAAACAGGGCTAATTCCATGTTACTCTAGTGGTATCGAAGTAGTAATTGCAATTCAATACGTTTTCGATCATCGAATAGGTCAACCTGGCAGACACATCGATCAACATCGATGTGTGTCAGATAAATCAGCATCAGTCAGGTGAACGAGTGGACAGCCTCGATTATTCAGCACCAGTGCGCGCTCGCGCTGTGCGGTGGGTGACTCAGACCTACCATTAATGCTCTCTGCCTAAAGGCTTCACGCATAAATTTCATAATTGCAGACGCGTAGACAATACCAACAGGAACAAGTGAGGCAGGACTCAATGAATAAAACATTAAGTTGCCAACAAAAAGCGAACGATACCTTCATCAGATAAAGGGCACAGTACCAGATAGGCCACGAATTTATTTTTATTTAAACGTTACACATCAGTGTAGGCTACCCTACCACTCCCAGACGATAAGAAATGGAATGAAAATTCTTATTTCCATTGTTCATGATCGCATATTTTTATGGTAATTTAGCCTACCTATTTATAATGTTTTATTTGACCTATCTGGTAGGTACAAAATTAGTTTTTTTGTTAATAATTATTTATTGAGACTAAATTATAACACCATATTCTTGTGCTATAAAATTTATCAGTGTAAATTTAAATAATGTATCAAAAGGTATATCAAAAAATTTGGTAAGGATAAGTAGATAGATATTGGTGTTAATTAGACATGCATTGATAGGTTTTAAATGTACCTACTACACACATTGAAAGACATATTACATACCTAAATATGTATTTCAGTGTATGTAGTACATTATTAAGTAAATTATGTTGTTTTTTTGGTAGAATGTTTATAATAGTGGAAACAATCGTCGATTGGCTAAATATAATTTAGCGTGAATCATATTCCATTCACAAACATTGTTAGGTGACGCAAACTTTATAACAGCTATTGTTTCTATTAATTATTCATTTGGCTCCCGGCCTTGTGTTCATTAGGTAAAAATATGTCCCCTAATATTGCCTTTAATATAGGGATATGCTATCGATGTTCTTATCTTCAACATATGTACTCGTATACAATATAATATATGTTTACAAAATGTAATACTCGCAGTCATTCACAAAATCCCTTTCGTGAAATAATCTGTTTAAGATCAAGAAAATAATCTAAGAAAATTAGGTCTTTTATAGGTACGTTTGTTGATTTATTTATCTATCACAATCATTTTCCCATAGAAATCCTTTTTATAATATTACTAGCTGTGCCCGCGACTTCGTCAGCGTTTTTCAAACACCTACCCATCGCTGTGCAAAAATCTACACTTGAACGGACGACCAGGGAAATCTGTTGCTGAGCAGAAGAGAATCATGGCAGAGTCTATTTAAGTGTAGATTTTGCACAGCGCAGCGTTAGGTAACTTGTTCGCATTACTTGTTATAAGAAGTAGCGTTTACCAAAAATATAAATATAATCAAAACCCGACTTCGAAAAAAAGGACAAAACAATAACAATTAGCTCTCCTAGATACAGTGCATACGATTTATCTGTTATTGCTCGAAACCTGTTTTGTTTTGGCTAGTTCCGATTCCATCCGGTTGCGTGGTGAACTAAATTTAATTATTTTAAATAGTAAAATTTCATATTGTTATTCATTATCGCTATGAAAAATAGCTTACTGTGAGTTTTTCAGCTATCTAAATACACAATACTAATCGGTTCAGCTGTTCTGAAATTTGAATTAATAAGATACCTACAACATACCCAACATAATTTTGTATATCGCCTACTTTCAGACGACGGTTTATTTCCAAACTTTTGGCTTCTCTCTTCCAACACGTTACTCGACCGTGCAAGGCGCTACCGCGCCTTCCACGGTCAGTACTTCCCTGGGCGACCGTTTAAGTGTGGAATTTTGCACAGTGGGAGGTAACGCGCGCTGCTTATATATAGCTACTAATATTATAAAAAGTAAAGTTTGGGTATTTGGAAGGACGTTTGTATAAAGTATACGTATGGTCTTCTTCATAACTACCAAACCGATTTTCTTGATTCTTGCACCAATATACCAACATTACATTATCCAAAAGCCTAATCTTGAGTAATGTCATTTTAAATAACAAAAACACGATATTTCTTGAATAATCGTAGCTAATGAAATAGCCCGCTCCTTTATCTTCCTTCAAAAACGTAAGAGAAGTGTTTTGACCGCTATCACACCTGATGCTAAGCGTCAAAGATGAAAAACGATGACCAGTGTGCTTACACCTATTTCAATCAGGTTTCTTACAGTGTCTTTGAAAAAAAATATCATTAGTTACCTACTTGATTTGGGACAGGTAATATTATAAAAAGATCATCTCATGATAATGTCAGCCGCATGATATAGGAACAGATCGCAATAACAGTATGGGTACTTACAATGAAATTGTAAACATTATTTCTTAGTGTTAATCCACACTCCAATCCATTCAAAAAGCAGTACAATGAAATTGTAAAAAAAACACAAAGAAATACAAACATCCAAAAAAAGAACAATACAATGTTCAAACTAATTAAGAAAAAGCTGTAAAAATCATCAAAATTGTAACCGTAACTTTAATCATTAAGGAGTTTCCCGATGAGAAGATGGTTTCGGGTCCAGTCCATCAATTTGTATCTAGTGCTTTGTAAGCCGATTCTATTGATTATTATATCCGGATAAAAAGTAGCCTTAATCCGGGTCTAAAGTTATCTGCATTCCAAATTTGGTTCAAATCGGATAAGCCGTTTCTGAGATTAGCGGGAACTAACAAAGAAACAAAGTCATTAAAAACACTCGATTCGTGTTTAGCTACCGATTTTGAGACGGCTTGCATTTTTTTTTCTGGATATAATTCAATTACAGACTCTTGGAGCTTATTGGCCTAGCTGTACCTGCCGATCATGATCGATCGTGTCGGTTAAGCAACGCTTGGCGAGGTCATTACTTGGATGGGTGACTAATAATTTTTGTGGCTAAAATTCATTTTTTCGAGCTTCTTCGTGCTTCGGAAGGCACGTAAAGCAGTTTTTTTCATTTTTCATTCATATAACTTTATTTATACACATTTTATTATAATAAACTTCTCGCCAAACTGACTTGCAGTTTATTGGCAAGTATGCTTCGATCATATATAAACTGTTTTCTTAAATCATTGCAAGTACACACTTGCACACACAAAACTATTCACAAAACTATTAAGTAGGTACTATACATAATTAAATAAGTTGGTCCCGGTTGTTATCTTTAAGTAGCAGTCGTTAGGTCCAGTTAAAGGCTTTAGGGCGACCTGAAAACTCTAACATTAGGTGAGCCACACCACTAAACAAAAAAGAAAGAAGACTTACCTCTTTTGAATGAAGGTGTTATACTTCTTTTGTATCATGTCGTTGGCGACATCTATTGACTTTGTTAATTATTATTTTGCAAACCGGGCGTTACTATGGTTACGAAAATTGTTGACAACCGACATAAAGCAACAATTTAGGGAAATTTTTTTTCGTAATTATCACGATTATTTAAATGTAATGTAAATGTACACATAGGCCTATATGTTAAACAGTATTTTTCTTAATGTTTTGGATACAATTTTGCCACAATCTGTTCGCTAATTTTTAACATCTTAGGTAACAAAGAATGTAAACAAAAAACCTACCTGAATCGCGCAAGCGATATTTTTTTCCCGTTAACTATGTATACAATAAAAATTCAATGTGATTAAGATGCTTTATGGATGTTATGAATGGCCACAGTTTCTGTACACATTTATTATATGTAGAGATTAAAATAAAAAAAAGTGTGTGAACTACTTTCGAATTCCCCATGTCGAACACTGAGAAATGTCTGATGAGGAAATGTTAAGTGCTTTTCATCTATAATACCTATTTATTATGTGGCAATAAAACATCAAATTTTGCATTGTTTTTGTATCGAACTGTGCCAGACGATAGCCGTCAATAGGATGCACGTAGTTCACTCGAGAAAGTTAACCTTGTATCTACTGCAGTGCAGCATGGATTAAATGCCCGCACTATGTCTTATACACCAGCACGTTTGGTCTGCTTTCTCCACACTTAGATGCATATTAAACACTTCTAGCAGCGTTTATAGGTACCGAAGGAGTAAACATGATCTTTATTATGATTCATATTCTCTCAGTCATAAATATTTTTAGAACATTGTTGATTATTTATTACTGTACATAAATTAATAATTATACCTACCGCGCCCCATGAGGTAAACGTCGCGGTCGTTTATTTGTCTTCTATGAATGGATTGCTTATTTGCCTTACTGGCTTTGTTTAAAGATTTGCACATTTTTCATTGAAGTCCTTGCGGACACCAGAAAAGTTAATATTAAACTTTCATAAAGCGTTAATTCTGATTGATTATAAATTGAATCCGACGTACAAACTACAAACAAGTAGTACAATTTCATCTCGCCTCACACTATGCTACCGCAACATAACTGGGTGGTCTAATTGCTTACAATCAAAACGATATGGTCAAATAAATCATTCGTTAAATAATTCGATACATCTCAACCAATATCGTCTTACAAAACAACAATGGATCACTTACCGGAGGTAATACTCGACATAGCGGTGCATTGTGATCGAACGAAATCGGCTAAAGATTTATAACATGTCGCCAACGTGAGATCTCGTAAATTGGTTTCTGATCAAGAATTGATAGTGCATTGTTAGAGGGGAATTGTTAGAGCCCTTGCTGATTACGAACTTAAAGTCAGTCGGTAGTCTTCCTATCTGTGTCTACTCGTATGTATGGGTATATTACAGTAAAATAAAGAAAAAGAAAGATATTCACATAGATAGCCAGTAAGAAAAAGAGTATGAGACTCTAAAAATTGAAAGTTTTCACAAAAACGGACTGAGATTAGTTTTTCTGTATTTAGTTTGTAGAAATCTTAGATTATACCTAAGTACTAGTTAAAAATTGTGTGCTTATTGGTGTATTACTGTAAGCAACTACATATTTATTTTTGTTATTAAATAAATACATTTCTAACAAGTTCAAAACAACGGAAGTTTAGGGATGTAGTTGAAAAAAGGCCACATTGGACTATTTATATTTATCAGCCGACAGAATGTCTATAGTCTCCGGGAACCCTTATACCTGGTACTCTGGTTGTGAAAGTAATCGCTACAACGGGAGACATGATCTTGAATTGAGACAACATTACGCTGCGAAATGAACGACAGTGATGGATCTTGATTGTGTGTGACGCAGCTGTGTATCTGCACTATGCGTGGTTCTACACATTAAATAGTAAATAATATATACCTAATTTGCAAAGTAATACGTAATTATAATGTGAAGGTGGATGTGTTTGTAAGGATAGCAGGTGGCAAGTCACGTAGGCTAAATGGCCCAACGTCACTTTTTACTCGTATAATAGTAACCCCCATGACCTAAAAGATCATGCGTGTTGTGATCAACATATTTTTAGGTAAACCACCTGTATAAGGTTATGTCTAAAAGACCTAAAGAATCAACGAAATCACGCGTAATTGATAGTTGATTATAACAATACTAGCTGACCCGGCAAACGCTGTTTTGCCTTATAAATTATAGATAGTAGCCGATTCTCAGACCTACTGAATACGTATACAAAATTTCATAAAAATCGGTCAAGCCGTTTCGGAGGAGTACGGTAACTAACACTGTGACATGGAAATTTTATATATTAGAGATATGTCAGTAGTAGCAGTACTTAGTTTGTATTAAATCCACCCTGTGCGATTGACGGCACTCACCTATAAGGTCTACGGAAGGTTTGTTTGAGAGAGTGTAGTGTAGGCGGTCAAGATTTAGAGTAAGGGCCTGCAAAGCAGGGTCAAAAGTTCAGTGGCGCTCACAATCATACATAACATTATTAATGAAGGCGCCGAACTGATTCATAAGGAAACTATTTAATAAACATTAATTCGAACAGAATTAAAGGTAAATAATAGCCTAGGTTTGTATTGTGGTTTAGTAAACGATAACTAGCCATGGATGCGGTATATAGAGCATTAATTTGTAAAGCATGATCAGTGCTGTAACAGCTGAGAACGCGGACGAGTCTCATGAAAATATTTATTACATACCGGTCGACTCATAAATATTCCCGTGTAACGTAATCTAACATTTTACACATAGTGTTGTGAAATAAATAAACACCGGGGTATCACAAAGTTTTTACCTAAAACATCTTGTTTTGTTTAGTTCTTACGACTTAAGCAACTTTTTAAACGTTTTAAGAATTCACTGGAAGATTTTGGAGAGCGACCCACATCGACGAAACGTGAGTTGGCTATCCACCAAACGCTTATTTTCCTTGGACGTACGCGTGCCAATGCATTATCGTGTTGCATAAACACACAGATGCTCTGTATACTCGTACGTACCTTCCCCCGTAATTAGCAAACGATTAAAATTAATGATGCATTCGTTATGACTTACAAACATAAACTAGGACAGACAAAATAGCAGAAGACGCCCACGAAAAAGCTTTCAGATATAAACAAAAGGTGTTTGAAGCGGTTTACCCTCGTTTAAGAGATATGGTCGATACCACCACAACAAAAATATATCCTCTCTTGACGTAACCACCCAGTAGTTGTAAAATGTTTTATACCATTTTCAAAACCATTTCATTTTCTATAGAATTATTTGAAAATGAAAAAGCTTTTCCGTTGGCGCTGGCAACTTATAACATCTACAGACGTCCAATATTTTTTAGCCTTCTCTGTTTACGGCCCATCTCAGTTATACAGCCAAAAGAAATTTTTATGTCCCTTTGTAATTCTTCGTATCTCTTATATTGTATTTAACGGCTTGTTTCACTGTTAGCGATAAACAGAAGAAGAAAAATACGTCTGCTAATCATAACACTCCCACGCAGCAATCAAAGTCATCTTATCTCTACATATAATAAATGTGTACAGAAACTGTGGCCATTCATAACATCCATAAAGCATCTTAATCACATTGAATTTTTATTGTATACATAGTTAACGGGAAAAAAATATCGCTTGCGCGATTCAGGTAGGTTTTTTGTTTACATTCTTTGTTACCTAAGATGTTAAAAATTAGCGAACAGATTGTGGCAAAATTGTATCCAAAACATTAAGAAAAATACTGTTTAACATATAGGCCTATGTGTACATTTACATTACATTTAAATAATCGTGATAATTACGAAAAAAAATTTCCCTAAATTGTTGCTTTATGTCGGTTGTCAACAATTTTCGTAACCATAGTAACGCCCGGTTTGCAAAATAATAATTAACAAAGTCAATAGATGTCGCCAACGACATGATACAAAAGAAGTATAACACCTTCATTCAAAAGAGGTAAGTCTTCTTTCTTTTTTGTTTAGTGGTGTGGCTCACCTAATGTTAGAGTTTTCAGGTCGCCCTAAAGCCTTTAACTGGACCTAACGACTGCTACTTAAAGATAACAACCGGGACCAACTTATTTAATTATGTATAGTACCTACTTAATAGTTTTGTGAATAGCTTTGTGTGTGTAAGGTGCACATTTTAATTGTAGCCTTGAAATAAGCGCATACTTGCAATGATTTAAGAAAACAGTTTATATATGATCGAAGCATACTTGCCAATAAACTGCAAGTCAGTTTGGCGAGAAGTTTATTATAATAAAATGTGTATAAATAAAGTTATATGAATGAAAAATGAAAAAAACTGCTTTACGTGCCTTCCGAAGCACGAAGAAGCTCGAAAAAATGAATTTTAGCCACAAAAATTATTAGTCACCCATCCAAGTAATGACCTCGCCAAGCGTTGCTTAACCGACACGATCGATCATGATCGGCAGGTACAGCTAGGCCAATAAGCTCCAAGAGTCTGTAATTGAATTATATCCAGAAAAAAAAATGCAAGCCGTCTCAAAATCGGTAGCTAAACACGAATCGAGTGTTTTTAATGACTTTGTTTCTTTGTTAGTTCCCGCTAATCTCAGAAACGGCTTATCCGATTTGAACCAAATTTGGAATGCAGATAACTTTAGACCCGGATTAAGGCTACTTTTTATCCGGATATAATAATCAATAGAATCGGCTTACAAAGCACTAGATACAAATTGATGGACTGGACCCGAAACCATCTTCTCATCGGGAAACTCCTTAATGATTAAAGTTACGGTTACAATTTTGATGATTTTTACAGCTTTTTCTTAATTAGTTTGAACATTGTATTGTTCTTTTTTTGGATGTTTGTATTTCTTTGTGTTTTTTTTACAATTTCATTGTACTGCTTTTTGAATGGATTGGAGTGTGGATTAACACTAAGAAATAATGTTTACAATTTCATTGTAAGTACCCATACTGTTATTGCGATCTGTTCCTATATCATGCGGCTGACATTATCATGAGATGATCTTTTTATAATATTACCTGTCCCAAATCAAGTAGGTAACTAATGATATTTTTTTTCAAAGACACTGTAAGAAACCTGATTGAAATAGGTGTAAGCACACTGGTCATCGTTTTTCATCTTTGACGCTTAGCATCAGGTGTGATAGCGGTCAAAACACTTCTCTTACGTTTTTGAAGGAAGATAAAGGAGCGGGCTATTTCATTAGCTACGATTATTCAAGAAATATCGTGTTTTTGTTATTTAAAATGACATTACTCAAGATTAGGCTTTTGGATAATGTAATGTTGGTATATTGGTGCAAGAATCAAGAAAATCGGTTTGGTAGTTATGAAGAAGACCATACGTATACTTTATACAAACGTCCTTCCAAATACCCAAACTTTACTTTTTATAATATTAGTAGCTATATATAAGCAGCGCGCGTTACCTCCCACTGTGCAAAATTCCACACTTAAACGGTCGCCCAGGGAAGTACTGACCGTGGAAGGCGCGGTAGCGCCTTGCACGGTCGAGTAACGTGTTGGAAGAGAGAAGCCAAAAGTTTGGAAATAAACCGTCGTCTGAAAGTAGGCGATATACAAAATTATGTTGGGTATGTTGTAGGTATCTTATTAATTCAAATTTCAGAACAGCTGAACCGATTAGTATTGTGTATTTAGATAGCTGAAAAACTCACAGTAAGCTATTTTTCATAGCGATAATGAATAACAATATGAAATTTTACTATTTAAAATAATTAAATTTAGTTCACCACGCAACCGGATGGAATCGGAACTAGCCAAAACAAAACAGGTTTCGAGCAATAACAGATAAATCGTATGCACTGTATCTAGGAGAGCTAATTGTTATTGTTTTGTCCTTTTTTTCGAAGTCGGGTTTTGATTATATTTATATTTTTGGTAAACGCTACTTCTTATAACAAGTAATGCGAACAAGTTACCTAACGCTGCGCTGTGCAAAATCTACACTTAAATAGACTCTGCCATGATTCTCTTCTGCTCAGCAACAGATTTCCCTGGTCGTCCGTTCAAGTGTAGATTTTTGCACAGCGATGGGTAGGTGTTTGAAAAACGCTGACGAAGTCGCGGGCACAGCTAGTTAGCAAATAAAAAAGTCAATTTAAATGATAATGATAATATTATGACGGCGTTTGTGAGTGATAATAATCGAAATAAACGATGACATTAACTATGTAATTTACTTAAGTTAATTTAGTCTAAGGCAACCATATCTATAACGTTCGGTGAAACGTCGATCTTGATGTGCTCTAAATTATTGATATTGTCAATTAGTGTTTTGCCTTTATCTCAAAAGCTTAGAGAAAAAGATTATTGAATGGTATACGATCGTTTTTGTGTCTTAATCAAGGAGCAAAAGGTCAATTCACTTAGTTATGTATTTATGCAGGAATATTTTGTTACAATTTGTTCACATTAATCAGATAAATGTATCTTAGATAACTTAAAATGTGCATTTAATATGATTCATATAAACTGCTAGCTGTACCCCACAGTTTCACTTGCATAATGATATGCCTAGCTAGAGTTTCTAGAAGTGATGGGATTATAATTATAAATCAATGTGTTATTTCCTGACTCTTGCTATTTATAGAGTTGCAATAAACTATACTTCGTTTTCTAATTTCAGACTACAATCTGACTTTTTGGTTCTTTGGATTTGACGTTTTTTTTAGGAAGATCTGTCAATCCATAGTCTACAATTAAAAAACGAAGTATTGCATTAAAAAAAGCAGTATTTTCCTAAGTGTGGATTAAGACTAAGAAATAATGTTTACAAAGTATAGCTTTCAATTAAAAGCTTAACCTCTTCAACCATTCAATCTAACTCAATTAGTTATCTACCCTTTTATGCAGGAGTTTTTAAACATAAGAAAAACAACACATATTAACACACAAATAACATTAGAATAGTAACTTGTTTTAACATAGAAAGGTCAAGGCAAGAATTGGTAATTAATGACATTGCAAATTAGTATATCAACTGTCAACAATGGGTAGTGCCAATGAAACATGATCTAATACAATGTAGACATGTAATAAAACAGTTTATTATGTTTGTACCTTAATACTTATTTATAATTTTACATTGTAGGATGATAATGATTCTGAAGAATACTTAATTAGTGAGGCACCTTTATAAATGTTAATTACATCTGGATTAATTAAATGTTTCGTGAAGCTCTTGCTGTAAGCACAATTTTGCGAAAAGAAACACAATTTTACATCCAAAGAAATACTGCAGGAGATTATACAAATACACATACTCCAAACTAAATAACTGATATACAATACATAAAATTTCTTCTTTTTCTTTTTGTACATTATTATACATAGCTGCGTCCCGCGGTTTCACCTGTGTAAGTCCCAATCCCGTGGTAATATCGGGATCAACTTGCCTATGTTACTCCTTGATAATGTAGCTTTCTATTGTTGAAACATTTTTTGAATTCGGTCTAGTAGTTTAGGAGCCTATTAGTTACAAACAAATAAATCTTTTCTCTAATATTAGTAAGTATAGATATATTTTTTTAAATACATATTTATTTGAGGAGGGAATCGATCCCGCAACTTTCTGCGTGGAGTGTTCTTTCGACGCGCGCACGGATTTCAGTATAACATCAGCTTTTTGGTTTGGTTTAACTTTAAAAATGTACCAATTTCTTCAGAAATCCCTCACTCTTTACTTCGTTAACGACCGGATATCTCGCGAAGGTAGAGTATCGTTTAAATAATTTTATCAGTCAAGAATGTACCTAACATTTTACAAGATAAAAGTACCTACCTAATTCAAATTAATGTTTAACATTTCAAGAAAAGGAAAGGCAATTTTCGTTTGTCGAATACCACTTTGAAAGTCTAATTTTAAAATCGCCTTCTTTTATTAAAAAGGAAAAGGTTATTTAAACTGTATATATTTTATAACAATAGTCAATCTGCTTTTAGCAGATGAAGTTCGTTACATTTTTAAATTGAACTTACGTTTTACTTAGGTAGGTACATTACCTCTTACAACAATAATGCCTACCTATCTATATAAAATTCATTATCCTGACTGAATGACTCAACTATAATATAGTTTACAGCTAAGATTTTTTTTTCGAAATTATACCTTTAAAAGGGGGGAAAAGGGGCGTCCAATTTTGTATGAAACTTTTTATTATCTTAATCGATAGACATGAAAATTGATACACATAGAGGGCGCAATAATCCTATCCTTATACTATTGTAATATTATCCCAATCATATTCTAATCCTGTTTCCTGTAGGACATGCAAACGAATACGCGGACAGAAACTAGTCCATACTAATATTATACAGAGGTAATGTTGGTAACGTGTATGTTTGTATGTATATTGGGGGTAATCTTGAAAACCACTGGGCTGATTTCAAATATTCTTTTACCAATAGAAAGCCACATTATTAGGTGTTACATAAGCTACTTTTGATCCCGATATTCCCATGGGATCGGAACTTACGCGGGTGAAACCACGGGAATCTGCTTGTTATTTATAAAATACCTTTTGTGTAATTAGGTGTACGTACGTCCTTATATTTGGTAAACTCCATGGACATTGCCACTTATATAATAACTTTAATACATCACAATGTTTACACTTCGTATTGATGAATAGATCAAAGCGTCGAAAATGATTGACACGTTATCCAATCTAATTGATGTGTCACGATCCAAGTAAGGTTACGCAGTAGATTTATGTGATTTATCTGTTTTTGTGACACGATTGGCGAGTGGCGATGATGTTGACGATAGTTACACCTATATATAGTAGTTGGCGATGATTTAGGACCTGCCCAACTTGTCCAGTGGACTGTTTTATGATCAGTTCAAATGCAAACGATCATAATATTCTACTAGTATATTTACACTTGGATAATGTAGTGGGTGTTGTGGGTAAACACTTTAAAAGTAACATCTCCATCTTCATTATCCGAGCAATGTTCCCGGTTGCAGCCCTCTCGGGATCCCGGGGTCCGCTTTCCTACTTTTACGTCAAAGTAACATCTCTAGTAGGTACATAATGTAAAGGTATTTAATAATAGGTAACAATCTTATCTGAAAAAAAAATCTAATTTACCTAACACAATGACTACGTACCTATATGAGTAACAATAATGATAAAAAGAAATATTAAAATAACCCACCATGAATCGCGCCCGGCGCAAAGGTACCCATAACGCTGGCAGCATTGCCGCGTTGTATGGCAAAGCATTTGCACCAGGACGGAGCTAAGCTAGCTTTAATAATTAATTTTCCTAAAATGATATGTCCATTTAAAATAAGTATTGCGACATTCTTAGTTAGAATCTGTTCACGAAAGGCAATATATTTGCCCACCGCTGAATAGCCGGCTAACCGCACACTCGACCGCCTCATACCTTGAGCTCAAACCACAGGACACTGATGGGACATATTACACAGGTTCCAACTTAGTTTATTTTCTTGTTTTCGTATACATTTTCTTCAAGGTTTCTATTATAGGCGTATTATTTTAGAAGCAGTTTCCTTCCTTCCTTCTAAAGGTTCTTCGAGAGGTCAAGGTATACAACGAACTTGCATTAATTAATTAGTATTAAAACTGTACTTGTGCGATATTGGATCGTTTCGATCGAAAAAACAGTATTTTCTACTCACTTTCTATGAAATACTAACATAAATTAACATAATCTTGTTTATTGGTAACTAGTATTTATCTAGTTCAAATATTTGATGACATCTGTGGCGCGATAGGCGAATGCACGACTGTCACTCAGAAGATTTCGGATTCGAATCGCGTCACAACCGAAAAACTGATCATATTGATAATATTTATGAAGTATTTGAAGTAATATGACCTAGCTAGGTCATATTACTTCATAGATATATTGAACATTGAAACAAAGATAGTGAATTATATAAGCTCTTAAGGTTGTTCTCATACATCGTCAGTCTAATGCTCTTGAAATATATTACGAGTACAGTAGATAATTAAATTATCTAACATAAAATATGTAGGTAAGTACCTATGCTTTGCTATAAACAATGAACATTACGTTTATTCTCATTATACTTTATATTTAACTATCCTGTAAAGCATCAATATTTACAACCGTGGGAAACTTCCATAAATAGAAACAGAAGTAAGAGTAAGTGTTCTAGATATACCAGATAGGGAAACATATTTTTATAAATGTTGAAAATACGTGACTTAAAATGTAAAAACTCGCAGTAATACATTTTATAAGTGACCGGGTACAATATTTGTTTGATTGCGGAAATCGAACCCGCAACCTTCAACGTCGTAGCTTCGCGCGACTACTATGCAACAGTGATGAACAAAAATCTTTGTAATTTATACAAAAAAAAAACTTAAGTGGCTAATGGGCGGCCTTATCGTCTATGGGTGATCTCTTCCAGGCAACCAATGAATGATGGACAGGACTTAAGGAAGGGGATGGGTGATGTGTTTAAATGGGAAAGATTGGTCAAGTCGAGGCAAATTAAATATTAGAGGTAGGTACCTACCTAACTAATAAATAATAGACAACATTACTAGGTAACAAACAGTGGTTGTAGTAGACAATCCGCCGAACATTTCAGATTCCTCACGTAGTGATACTATTTATAAAATTTGTTTATTTTCCTAAACACATGGAACCGTATAAAACTCCGTAAACAAGGTATAAACGACGATTTTCCCGACGAACCCTGACGAACGAGGCATTGTTGAGTTTGAGAATGCTCGACGCGGGCACGTCTATGGGAATGCACTCATAAAATTTCCGCATTGTGATTTTTATCCAAAAACCTGGCAACAAAAAGCTAGCTGGTGGTAACAACGTCGGCGTCACTGTAGTCATGCATCAGATATTAAAGAGCGAGGTTCGCCCTCTCTGAAGCACTCGGGAGGTCACCCACTTGCTTGTATCGCGTCGCGTGATGTGACTTTGGAAATACAAGAATATTTTATGTAAGTCATTTCAATTTATAAAATATTTTCCTCCTCTTTCTCAATTTACACACGTTCCAAGGGCTCGAGCTCTTGTAATCTTTAAAACAAACACAAACGCAGAAGCCAGAGATAATCCAATTTTATTATGTTTTTTTAAAACAGTATTTTTGTTAGGTAGAGAAACTTCAATAGCCAGCAAAAATATTTCCTGTTTTTTTATTAAACATGGAAACATTTTATAGACTAAAAATTAATAGGCGATTCAAGGGACATTAATATTGACTAGATTCGTCCACCTTATTTATAAAACCATGAACGGTCGCGCTTTAAGACGCTCATAAAATGTAATTTATGTCGTCTAACCTGAGACATGCATGGAATTTAATTACATAATATTAAAATATAAACAAAATCATACTACAAAATACACAACTGGTGTAATCAATCAATTCTATGTATCTTATGTATGTGCTTACAACAAAAAAAAGTATAATAATATGTAGATATCCGTTGTCTAGTACCCATAGTACAAGCCTAGTGCTTAGTTTGGAACTAGATTGCGCTATGTGTAACGTCGTACAACATTTATTTAAGTATTTAATTAATTAATCTCAATCAGAGTGCAGTTTTAAATGTAATAAAGCAATTTTTGTTCCGAGGCGCCTAATTGAACTAGCCTAACCTCCCACACATACTTACAAAGTCAACTTGATTATTGTTTGCTAACTAAACTTCATTGTTATGGTAAACTCACAAAGCATACGGTGTTCTTACTGCATGTAGTTAGATACATGAACAAATAGAAAACAAGATCTCAGAAAATGCATTTTAATAACGAACCTGTTTAAAATTATTAATAAACTAGCTGCATCCCAGTGGGAATATCGGGATCAAAAGTAGCCTTTGTTATTTAGTGTGAATGTAACTTTCTAACGGTGAAAAAATTTTTGAAGATTTTTTTATTCATTACAAACATTGTTGTTATCTCGGATAGCAGTCGTTAGGTCAAGTTAGAGGCCTTAGGGCGATCTGAAAACTCTAACACTAGGTGAGCCACACCACTACTACACGAAAAGATTACAAACATACACACACACACACACACAAAAATACAAATATTTTTTTTTATAATATTAGCGTAGATTAACCTCTACCAAGATTAAGGTAGAGCTCCATTTCAACTGTTTCACAGTAAATAACTTTCTTCCAAAGAATCCGTTGTCTCGCCTAATCAAAGTATTTATCAACTTCAAAGCTCAGTTTTAATCCTTTTCTTTATTTCTTTACCTCGCTTTTTAAATGATAAAGCGTGAGATTCAACAAATAAATCGGATCAGTGTCATCACTTAACAGTAACTTAGTATCTATAAAGGATCATAACATTTTTTAAATAGGACTTATTTTATAAGAAGTTATTGTGAAGCGTGAGAAATAAAAAGGACGATAAAAGTTATAGACATGTCATTGTAAGATGTGAGAAGAATTGGGTTACTGGTTGGTTATGTAGGTCAGGTCACACCATCTCGCGGTGTCCCGGAGGTGGTTAAGCTTGTAAATTATCCTTAACAGGTTCACAGCTCGCCCTACAGTGACAGATGGGTTCAGTAGCCAACGTAATTTACTTGGTTGTATTATAGCTTTATACAAAGTTAACTCATAGCCGTGGAAAAAGAAATCTGCTTTGCTGTTTACTTACTTTTATTTCAGTGCATTTTATATTATTGGTTTTAAGAATAGTTGTTAACTACCTTAGGTAGGTTAGTCCAAACTTAACTAACAGATCCATTTTCTGATTTAAGAAAAATCTGATCATGGTTTTCTTAAGGTTCCGTACCCAAAGAGTAAAAACAGGACTTCACTGTCTGTCTGTCCGTCTGCCACCAGGCTGTACCTATCTCATGAACCCTAATAGCGAGACGGTTGAAATTTTTACAGATGATGTTCATTTGCCTAGAGCAAAAGTTAGATTGTATGTTTTGAAGTCTGTTTTTTACATGGCCACAAAATCAGTCAGTATTAGGTAAAGAAGGTTGTTCTTCCCTTTTGGATAACTCTTGTATGTAAATTTAACGATGTATGATAGGTACTGCGTTGTCTGTCTGTCGATCGACATTTTTACTTATTGTTAGTATACAACTTGATAACGACATGAGAAGGAATTGAATCAGCAATTGAACTCGAGTTTGAATGATAGATAGGTACAATTTGTTTCCATTAAACAACAGATTTGAAATCAATCGAAGCGATAACACAAAACCCTCGCACAGCAGGCATACCTACTTACTGGTAAATGTATAGAAAACCATACAGTACAGTAACTGGTTTTAAATAAACTAACTGGAAATAAATTAAAGTAAACTGAAAAATATATACCCCATCTCAGTCAATTCGGAAGAAGGGACCTGTTAAGGTCTCGAAACGTTCAGCGTTGAAATAATGCTAAAAGGAATAAACACCACGCGATTAAAACCGATACCGAAACCGAAAAACCATTAATTTTAATACAACATCGCGAAAACGGAAGAAAAATCAATAATATACCCATAAACCCCTTTACTTATAAACGATGAATTACAACTGCGTAACCTGCGTATCATTTGACTTACTGTTACATGAAGTTTCAAAGTTGACAGACAGAAACAAACGTTACATAACTTAGTCATTTGTTAATCATCGTTTTTTAGTAAGGGGGTTAATCTTTTACTTGCGACATGAAACAAGGAACCTTTGTTGAACTCAATAATTGCAACATGAGAGTGGTTTATCCTAATTGTTTGCACTTAGCGCAATAGAAAGTTAGCCCTTGGGGTTACCACCCGGAAAACGTTTTGATTGCCATTTGTACCTACTTGTTTTTAATAAATTGAATAGGTACAATATATAGGTACAACCTCTAGATATGGAAGTCTAAGAACTATCTTCAACCAACGGTTTCCGTTTTCTTGGGAATACGCGAATTAAAAGTTTCTTATGTCCTTCTGAAAGAATTAGTCTAAATTCTAATCTTATTTTTAAATTTATTTTGTGTATTTATGTACTTCGGGATTGACCAGGATTGATCAGTCAGCAGTCAGTCAGAATCCTGAAGAAGGGACTTGTAATGGTCTCGAAACGTTGCGTGTTGAACCAATGCTAAAAGTAATAAACTCCACGCGATTAAAAGCAAAAAATGTCTTTAATTTTAATACAACATCGCGAAAACAGAAAAAAAATCTAAAATATTGTTATTTAATTGGATGTAAAAATGTCCTGCCTGATAAAACATAGCATTAGGTGTTGCTTCAAAAAATCCATCTATTAGATACTTATACATTATTTCAATTTACATTGTCTTGGTCAATCTGGTAGGTCTATCTATATTGTATGTACTTATTGTTGATGATAATTCTTATTTGCATTCTACATTAGATGAGTGTAATGACGTTGCTAAATGGTCTATTGACTCTCATATCCAAAAATAAAACGTTCAGTAGGCAAACAAATTACTTTGAAGCCCGATTCATAACCACATTATGCAGATTTATGTTTTGGGCTTAAAATGAGATTTTGGATTCAATTCAAACCTCGAAGAGTTTATTAAGTAGCAAATTGGGGTTCCGTGAATCACTTTAAGTGGATGTTAGCGACGGAATTCATCCAAAATAGAATGGGGGTTTCTAAGGTGCGATACACATAGTCTGTATATTATACTTGTTTAAAAAATTAAGAACATTTCAAATAGCCGTGACAGACGATGGAACCCGCACCGCACCGTACCATCAGATTATTACGTATTCGTCATAGTCGTCACACATTATTACAACTAATGTCAGTGGTGTGGCTGCGGGCGCAGTGCGGTTCGATCGTCTGATACGGCTATTTGACATGTTTATGTGATCGGCTATAAAAACTAGGATGAGTATACTGTATTGTAACGAATGTTATCGTTGTGTTGTTAACAGATCGTACCATATATGATGCTGGTGAGGTGGCTGGCAGTAGCGCTGGTGGCGGCGAGCTACAGATTAGCAGACGCGTGCTCCTGCGCACTCGACCATCCACAGACACATTATTGTAACAGTGATTTTGGTAAGCCATTCAATATCCTCATCAGTAACCTAGACTCATTTTTATGGTTCTGTATCTCAAAAGAAAAACGGAGAGGAAAAATGAATTTTCAGCTCATATAACTTAGCTGTTACTTTGTTTGAATATTACCTACAAAGTTATCGGTAGAACAATAAGAAGCTTATACAAGCGACCACTTTCACATAATAAAAAACTTTAGGGATTTCTTGTTGACTACGAAACCCTAAAAATAAAAAAGTTGTTGCATTATAAAAATGTAAATCATATTGAAATCATTCATAAGCAATGCGATGTTTAATCAAATCACACAAAATAATTAATTTCAAAACAAAATGTAGGTAATCAAATTAGCGAAAATACGACAAAACATTTTGTCGCTTCATTATTCAAAACCTCCTTTCAATTTAAATTCTAATACAATTTCTCAACAAAGACACGTTGATTATTATCAAATAAGTAATAATAATAAGTCATGAAAAACCATCAACTAAAATTGTCGAATTTAAGTTCAATATGAAATTAGTGTATTTTTTAAAATTGTATAGTAGGAATGTTATTAATATCGACGATTAGCCTAATATTTGTTGAAAACTATTCAACGTTACTCAACTCAATTTACGTATTACGAAACTTTTACAAACGACTTTCAGCAGTAGCCAAAATAGAGATATTATTATTGATATGCGAGTTTGTTTATTTCGTTACGTAAGCATAAGATTGAAATATTGTGAAAACAAAATATTTTGTAGGAATACATTATTATGTCTGTAAGACTACAGAACAAAATGTACTAAAATATTCACGATCTAAACACAGGCTCCGCCTGCCTGTTTTAAATGTTATATTATAAACCGTTGAATGCTTCTTATTCTTTTCGTATACCTAGCGATACCCAGACCTCACCTATCCCATACTTAGTACATTTATTTGAAAGTGATAGCTCTTTATTTACTTTTTCCTTTGAAATTGACAGTTCTTTGTTTACATTTTTAAAAGGTTCTCATTTATGTTTCTGAAATAGAGTATTCAATATAAATACAAATAAATATAAACAAAAATCTCATACATTTATTTCAAAGCGACATCTTTTTATTTAGTTTTTCCTTTAAAATTGACAGTTCTTTGTTTACATTATTGGATTTTCTGAAATAGACCTGATCTGAATATTTTCTGTGTTAGAGTTTTTAGGTCCTTCTGAGGCCTTGACCTAATGACTGCTATCAGACATAATAACGAGTGATTAACGTGCCACAAAGTACGGAGAAGCTCGAGTAAATTATTTTTTGGCACACACATATTGATTACCCATCCACGTAATGACCGGACCAGGCGTTGCTTAACCAGCAAGACTAACCGAGATCGGTGAGCGCCGTTATTCCAATGAGCTCCTAAATAAATTAGCAAAATAATACAAAAGAAACAAACTTTAATTAAAATCATTGTCATTAACTCAGCAAATTGTATTAGGTACGCTTCGTTAATTCTATTTCAGTTTATTATTGTTTTTTTTCCTGTAATTTACTTTCAAAGCTTTACTTATATTTCAGGATTATTTATGAGCTGATTTTCGTTTTCAGTTATTGTTGGGAGAGTACAAAAAACGTTCCGGGGGAAAGACCCGTTCTACCATGCGTACAAAGTAAAGATTCGAAATTATTTCAAAGTAAGTACCTACTTATACTGTTTTATTTGCTAAATATAGATAGAAATAAGTGTAAACTTTTTAAAATATTTACATTTACCCGGGTCTTAATCGCGTATTATTATTATTATAAACGCTCTTCTGTCGTGTTAAAAAGATCTACTAAATGTGAATTAATGTGGAACAGTTTGTTATTCTCACAAGAAAATTTCACAAAATCAATTCACTATTGCATATCAAAAAATAATACTAGATACTATCATAAAACTATTTAGGTTTGCTTATTACAGCACCTTCTCTACCTATTAATACAGCACTAAAGACGTGACGATATTAAAAACAATAAATAAAATACATAAAAATAAACATGTTTACGGTTATAGCTCGATTGAGAAAGAATCGTCTAGTCTAAACAATCGAATTCTTTGATTGTTATATAAAAACGTATGATTTATTGACGAAACATGCAATATTCAACGGTATGCAGAACAGATTATCGAACTTACGACTAGGGGAGGTCGTTAAAATGCAGCTGTAACGTTTTAGGATACTATAAACCAACAAGATTTGGTATCAAGGTCTTCTTTTTTCAATAAATAAGATAATGTATTGTATGGTGTGATATTGCATATACCTATACCGTATTTCAGAATCTCAGATCAAAAATGTAAACAAAAATCCCCTACATTTAGTTGAAAGTAAAATCTCTTTATTCACTTTTTCCTTTTAAATTGACAGTTCTTTGTTTACATTTTTGATCCAAGTTTCTAAATAGGATAGGCATAGCGGGGGGCTTGCATAAAACTATTTGAAAAAATATTTACTAAATCAATTTAAAAATAGTTTAGGCACGGAAAATCGAACATTGGAATCTATTTCCATAAAAAGAAAAATGCTATTATGTTGTCACCCTTTAGGAGTTTTTGGTATTTTGACAGTTCTTAATCACGTTTAAAAGCTTAAACGTGTTTAGGAATCGTTATGCAAGCCGGTCTTAGTGTGTCTTCGGAACGCGACCTATGAGTACAAAGAGAACGCACAATCAACAAACTTGGGGGGTTTTTTGTAGTGATCACGTGATTCACATTATGTCTCACAGTAATAACCAGCCAGATGAATTCTTGTATGTTTTCTTATTAAATATTTATAATAACAATATTTTGTATGTACATCGTGAGGAAACCGACGTGTCCTAGGAGTCACCACGGTGTGAAGGCATATTCGCCAATCCGGAGTAGGCTTTTGAGGTGTCTCACTGCCTAACCCCTCTAATAGAAGGCTCTTGCTTGCAGTGGGACAAATTACCGGGCTAATTATTTATTTATGTATGATAAATGGTATTAAAGTAATGTAAATTAATGTAAAACCGTGATGTTTAAGGCGACACCGAAAGCGAGAGTGGCATTGAGGTCCGGAAGATTGCTGACGCCATCACACGAAGCCATGTGTGCTGTCAATCTCCAGCCCAGAGAGACCTACGTCATTACAGGTAACATATAGCACTATTAGCCCTTAGCCCCTACAAGTCTCTTATTAGTACTAATAAAACCCACATAGGTTACCAACGACTACTAATTCCCGGTATGTGGGTACTTCGATACAATTTGTATTCTCATTATTTCTGTAACTCTGTTGTAAAGTAGGTAACATTGTAAATAGTAGGTTTTTTTCACAATTTGTGCTCATGTAGAAAGATTCTAACAGAGCCTTAGGGGATAAACTTTTCCTTAAGGCTCTAGTAAATTCATTAAAATCCTAATTTAGAATTTCTTTTGTGAAATTTATTTCGCTGTTTATTTTTGTAAATGTGAAATTGTGTGCTCAATTTGTGTGCTTCTCAAAAAACTAATTATCTTTATTAATATTATAAAGAGGAGATATATTATTTTGAGAGATTGGAGAGATTATTATTTGTTTCGAAACTTTTCGGAGCTTATTTGTTACAAAAACTATTGGACCGATTTCAAAAATTCTTTCACCAATACAAAACTACATTATCAAGAAGTAACATCGGCTACTTTTGATGCCGATGTTCCTACGAAATCGGGGCCTTACGTGGGTGAAACCGCGGGACGCAGCCAGTTATATATAAGACAAGATTATTTACCATAAATAGATTTTGACCTCGTTTGAGATACCTTTGGGATCACTATTTTTACCAGATCCTTACTGTAAAGTAAGTAAAAATAAAAGCAAAAATTATCCAATGGTAACAGGCATATGATGGCAATTAATTGTATATGTACCTAAATAGCTGATTAGATACTTAAGTAATATATGGAAATCTTTACGTACAAAGACCCACAGGAATAGGTACCTACTTGATCCTATTAAACATTCATATCTAAGCCCTACACAAACATAATTTGAGGGTCTTTATTCAACCAGTAATTTTAGGGCTGTTATAATTATCACGTGAGTGTAAATATACCTGAAGACGGCGAGCAAACAGAATTTTAAATGAAAATGTGATACTTAATTGGTTTAGGGACTTTTGGATCGGTTGATACCTAGCTTATCATTTTTAAGGTCCAAACATAGGTCATGGAGCACCATCTCAATTACCTATGGATATCTTAATAACCAATGTGCTCTAACACCAGCATATTGGGCATGACAATGCCGTCTCCGTTACAAGCTTAGAGTCCAATAAAATTTAAGCACCTAACCTCCTTACTTATAAACGACGATTGACTCTATGTATCGTTTATCTTATTATTAGACTGTGACATGAAGTTTCAAAGTTAATAGATAGAGACAAACGTTACATAGACTTAGTCATTGTTTATAACTAAATGTGCAGTTGACTAAAACGGCATGTTAAGAAGAAGAAGATTTTCTCGTATGTCTGCTGAGAAGGATTATTTATTATAATATGGAATAAGACCTGTCTTATATTATGATCTACAAACTCATCAAACAAGTTAGGAAAGGAGGATTTCTGCTGTTTGTTTTGAAATTTAAAAGGCCGTTAATGATTTAAAACCATATTTAATTTAAATTTCAAAGTAATGCATTGTACACAAGCGTTTATGAGATGTTTTTAAGTGTTATTTTATTATAATACAATGTACTGAGTTTTACGAGGACATACAGTCTGGAAAACCCTAAAATTCCTTTGAATTCACTTTAAGAAATAACAATGATGTCATCGAATAACCATTCTATTGTGAGTGTCATCAACATACTTCTAGTGTAACGTAAACTAAGAAAATACAATTTGATGTATAGGTGTACGCTTATTTCTGACTATTCGCAATTGGCGCAATTCTCACTGAAAAGTCGTGTCTGAGCAAGCAGCGCAAAATTAATTTCTTAACATGGCACCATCTATATGACTATCGAGCGATTCGGAAGTAATTTAATTGGTTTTTCAACTTAGAAACTCCAAAATATTAATCACTATGTGTTTACATTCTCGTCTCCAGGTCGAATACTACACCTGGAGGCTCACGTCAACCTCTGCAACTACATCAGC
The DNA here is from genome assembly GCA_958496205.1 of Idaea biselata. Classification (NCBI taxonomy): domain Eukaryota; kingdom Metazoa; phylum Arthropoda; class Insecta; order Lepidoptera; family Geometridae; genus Idaea; species Idaea biselata. Next base: position 18,178,245 of record OY292399.1, read on the forward strand.
AAGTGGAGAGAGGTAACGCCAAGACAAAGGAAGGGATTCAGAACACTCTACAAGCAGGGGTGCACATGCAAGGTAAATACGAGGCAAAACTCAATGTCAAACAACAACATAATATGATAATATATTGCCATATGTATTGTTATATAAGAATATCTAGCAATGTATAAACATTCAGCAAGGACTACGAAGGGCGCTATACAATGTGGCTAAGTATTTATTCGTTGACCAGCATCACGGGGCTAAATTTTTAAATTATTCATTGTTCTTTTTATGGACAGAGGACATCGTTATCAACTGCTTTTTTTAATAAAATCATGCATCATTACTTGAATTGACCTTGTATATAAAAGCTTAATTTAAAACTATACGCATCGGACCGGGAAATGTCTCTTTGATTGATTGACTGTCCAATCATTATTCATTCTTTTGTGTCCGTAACCACTTTACGAAAATAGTTTCAAAAAAGTTAACAACAAATAAAGAAAAACAAACTTAAATATTCACAAACCCAACAAGGCAAGTTGAACGGGAAAGTTTTGTTTATAACTTGAAGGCGGTAATTTCAAGTTAGACACGTAGACGAATTGATCGAATGTCGCTTGGGAAAGTTTAAGCTAGCGCTAAGTGCTTCAAGAACTACTTTCGTGTTATATCTAGGAAATTAGTGTTTGAGTCAACTTCTCTGAACAACTACTCATTTGAGAAGCGTCAACTTGGACTTAGGGATAAATTAGGTTTAATATGAGCATATGAGTATTATTTGAAATAAGTTATTATTATATCGGTAAGGGCCAACACGAAGAACTCGATACAGGTTTGGCCAACCAACGAATTTTTCCTAAATTCTTCTTAAATAAATTGTAACTTTGATTAAAAAGTCAAACGTACATTCAAATTTTCAATAAACATTACCATATATTTGGGCAGGCAGTTATTTCTGTAAGAAACTGCAAATGATATTGGAACGGGATTAATAAAATGTTGAAATGATGTTAGGTCCACAACACCGGGCGACGAACGAAGTCGCCGAACACCTGCGTGACGAACTACGACGAATGCTACGAGCGACACGGCATCTGCTTACACGACCGCGAACAGAGGTGCCAGTGGACGAGGTAAGAGAAGTAAACAAATATATCATTTAAAAAAGTCATTAGAAATTTGTACCTACCTAATTATTTTTAATATCCATTCAACTCACTTCACGTTTCACTGTGATTTATGGTTATCTATTATAATTAATATAAAGGGAAGTGATTTTCAAGTCTTTTTCTCAAAATAGTCATCTGAAATGTTAGCGCCACATCAACGCGACTAATGGGCCACTACCTATTTTCATTTGCATTTCAACACTTATTTGTTTTTTGATCTTTGCCAAATTAAATTTAAATGAAAAGTTACAGAACGTTCTCTAACATGACAAACTAGGTACTGAAAAACTTCGATTTTTGTAGACCAGGGTAATTAAATAAAAGAAAAGCCGTGCACAGTATAGAAGTTAAATAGTCTTTAGTTTTATCCTATTACTGCAGTCCACAAAGTAAACGGTTTATGTTATTATTATCAACCACCTACACAATACACACATACATACATACATCTGACGCCAAATTATAAATAAACATTATGAAACTGCAATGATGCAGATACCAAGATCAAACACAATTTCCAAAAATGGTTCGTTTTATATCCAGTTATTACTGGTTTAAGCAGAATTATTAGAATAATACACAACCGTACCTACCCTTCGAGGGTATTCGTCTTGGCTTACAAATAAAGCAGGAACACCTACAGTTACCTACATTACATTAATCCCGGATCCACGGAGTGGTTCCGAGTCGTAAACACGATCCCTTTGATATCATCTTCTGGTTGTGATTAAGAATCACGTCCGGAACATCACAAAGTTAATACACAATCCCTAAGTTTAAATTTTATGTTTTACTTCCAGGGCTCCCGCTCTCACGAGATGCCTTCAAGCACAACATTTCAACAGCACGGCGACCTGATTCGAAACACTAAACTTTTCAAACTAATGTCCCACTATTCTAATGTGTCCTCACGAAATTACAAATCTTATAACTTCAAGTTTAATTATCAAATCTAAGTTAATATGCAGCTGTCACTTAGCCAATTTTAAACTAACAAAGTATTATAAGTTCGTTGAAAATGATACCTACGATTATAGAGATTAATTCGATTTAAGTTTTTTAAGGTTAATTTTGTCGTATAAATTATTATACTTTTGTTAAATTTTGTGATTTTTCATGGACAGTCCAAAATTGTTGTTTTGTCTTCAGAGACGACATTAATTTTAACGTTATTTTGTATTATTTATTTAATAAGTTAATTTTTGTAAATTAACAAGTTAATAGTGATATGTTAGGTTATTACAAAACATTTTGAAAATCAAAACTTCTTTACATTTTCGTTTTAAAGATTCCTTAAAACCAGAAAGTTACCTTAATTAGACAAAAGTTGAAGACGATACAGATGTTCGTGATCTTTTTAAAATTCTCTACAGAACGTTTTAGGTGTAATATTGTGTTATGAAGTAATTTGCATTTACTAAATCACTTTTAAAACAAATTCGTTTAAATTTTACGAACGCGACCAAGACGAACGTGCATCAAATATATTACGTGCGCAGTGAAAAGTGTTGTTCCCTCAATTCAACTCCTAAACTATTTTAAACTTACACGGTTGTTTTTACTACAGATATTATTAAATAACGGAGTATTTACCATGTTTAAATTTATCTATACTAATATTATAAAGCGGAAGAGTTTGTTTGTTTTTTTGTTTGTTTGTTTGTTTGTTTGAACGCGCTAATCTCAGGAACCACTGGTCGGATTTCAAAAATTCTTTCGGTGTTGGATAGTCCATTTATTGAGGATGGCTATAGGCTATATTATATTTTCAAAAAAAAATAGGGATCCTTACTAAAAGTTCAATAATGTAACACAAGGTGTGAAAAAAATGACCCTTAAATACCTTACAGCACGTGCGCTGCGAAAACTATTGGATATAAAACCAAACTATGTACTACAACTTTGTAGAACATGTAATTGTCTATCAAAAACATCGCGACACCATATGTCTAACTATTGTAGTTATCTCACAATAAGTGTTTTTGTAATTTTTGTAAATAATTAAAATGCCGTCGCTTTAATAACCTTTTATTTTGTTTCTTGGTATTAATCCTTATCAAAGTAAAATACTTCATATTCAAGCCGAATTCAATACCTTTCTAGGAACTTTTGAATTATTTAATTCGTACATTTCATTCAAAAGATATCGCGATATTAAAAATATAAGTATGTTGCAACCAAATAAGTATTAAGTATTGCGCGCGCATGTATGAGCGCGGTCGGCTCCTTGCAAAGCTTTTGTGCTCAGCGATACTTTTTAATATTTCTTTTTTAGGGTTCCGTACCCAAAGGGTAAAAACGAAACCCTATTACTGAGACTTCGCTGTCTGTCTGTCTGTCTGTCCCTCTGTCCGTCTGTCCGTCTGTCACCAGGCTGTATTTCATGAACCGTTATAGCTAGACGGTTGACATTTTCACAGAAGATGTATTTCGGTAGCCGCTATAACAACAAATACTACAAACAAAATAAAACAAAAATATAAGAGGGGCTCCCATACAACAAACTTCTTTTTTAGTTATTGTTGTCAATTTCCGTATCTAATTGGATTTTGTATTATATCATTTTTGTACAGATGTTATAAGTACAGAATAATAAATAAACAAATCTAGCTGTGTAGTCCCGACATTAGCTGTGTAGCCCCGGCATAGAATAGGGTTACCCCATCTCATCCCGTGGGTGTCGTAAAGGCTACTAAGGGATCTGAGGGAGATTAGCTAACCTTAAGTACTCCCCGCGCGGTGGCAGATAAACTGCTTGACCCCTAAGAGGGTTGGTGTCAGGCAGGCGGCCGGCCGTAAAAACATTGCCAAATCTAATTGCAGCAGGTATGGTCAATGATGACTTACCGACTACGAAGACCCCAAATAAAAAAAAAAACAATTTGGGGTTTAGCGGACCCCGGGCTCCCGAGAGGGATGCAACCGGGAACATCGCTCAGATGAGAAGAAATAAATAAACAAATCCTTAAAGTCACTTTTCTACGCGGACGAAGTCGCGGGCACTGCTAGTATAATAATATTTGAAGTCCTAAAATGTTTGAATACCTTATAATACGTACGTTTTAACGACTAAATACCTTAATTAAAGAAGTTTTAGGTGCTTTGTAATCAAACACCTTTAGCTACTCACTCATATAACAATTGTTACAGTACCCAAAGGCATTTAAACTGTAGGTGTTAGGTGTAAACATTTCAAAACATCAAAGCACATCAACAATGTGCTGTAAAACATTGCTTAACTATAATTCGGAGTTCACAGTAACGGCGATTTACCAACTGAGCCAAAAATGTTGGGTTAAATATGCTGAAATACAATATAGAACTATGTACTTACCATGTCGGTGTGGTTATGGTAGTAGGTTTGCTCGATCAAAGGGAAGTTCTCCCGGCCCAGGCGACGCTGCAGTTGCAGGAGATGTCCAAACACCCATGGCCGATCCTACGCAGATTAAGTAAAATACATTCAAATAGATCGAAGGGATGAATCCTTGAAGGCCTCTACTAACAAAAAAATAAATAAAAAAATTATAAGAAAACTGATTTGTGTCACAGCAACCAAAAGGTTCACTTCAGTTCAGATTGGCTGCCCTTTTTGTCGAGTTTTTTGTCGTTTGAGAAAAGTAAACGAATCTTTTTGACGATCGACAAAGTATTCCTCGTGCTCGTATAATAATAAGATTACGTCTTGTATCTTTGTGAACATGGATAACTAGAAGATTAACAAAAGCCAAAAGGAACACTTCAAATAAAATCTGAGTTTGCATCACAATTTAAAATAAAATCCTTTATTTTTAGACATTCTTCCTCTTCTTTTCGTCTAGTGGTGTGGCTCACCTAGTGTATATCAGGTCGCCCTGAGACCACTAACTGAACCTAACGACTGCTATCAGAGATAAAAACCGGGACCAACTGCTTAACGTGTCTTCCGAAGCACGTTTTTAGTAATCAAAGATGTAAAGTGATTACGAGATTAAAGAATTAGAATGTCGTTACACCTTTCAGTGTTTCTATAGCACGTAACAAAAGTTCATAAGCCTATATAAATCATAGTATGTATATATCCAATGTCAAGTAAATCTTCTTACCTACAAGTTGACAATCTCCCTGTGAAATTTGACTACGAACGGTAGAGTTAAGTCAAGCATATTATCCAGAATAAGTACAAAAGCAACGGCGTGTTCATCCTCCTGAATAATTCCATTTATAGCATCAGAATTCACGAATTGAACCGTTCAGTTCGTAAATTCTGATCAAGATCTGATCTGAATTGAAAGAATACATCCATCTATTACCCTATTTCAGAATCTTCGATCAAAAATGTAAACAAAAAAAGAACTTGAGAGGTGTCAAGGGACACCCGGATGGAACGAAGTTCCAAGCAAAAAGCGTTACAACTTTTGGTCTTAATTTTTTCCGTCTAGCCCCCTTTCGCAACGCGCGATAAGGAACTTCGTTCCAAAACCTCGTACAGTTATTTGAAAGTGACAGCTCTTTATTTACTTTTTCCTTTGATATTGACAGTTCTTTTTCTACATTTTTTAATCTATATTTTAGTATAGATCAAAAATGTAAACAAAGAACAAAAGTAAAGGACCAAGAACTGACAATTTGAAAAGAAAAAGCACTTGCGTAGTCTAGTTGGAATAGACGTTGGGGTACTGACCCAAAGACGCGAGTTCAAGCCTCGCCGCAAGTGAAAATTTTTGAATGCTATTATTCCTTAAAAATAAATTTTCTAAGGAAAAAGCAAATAAGGAGTCAGTTCTTTGTCCTTTTACGTTTGCTCTATCTTTACATTTTTTAATCTATACTCTAGCTAGTATAGATCAAAAATGTAAACAAATAACAAATGTAAAGGACAAAGAACTGTCAATTTGAAAGGAAAAAGCAAATAAAGAGTAAATAAACAACTTTCAAATCAATGTTTGGGATTTTTGTTTACATTTTTGATATAAGTTTCTTAAATAGAATATAAGTTTCTGAAATACTTAGTGCATATTTTTCGAAGGTTGACATGAAATGTCTTCATAAGGCACTCAGATATTTTCTATTTTCCTTACACGCTTTTCTATTTTCTCAATCTCAAGGGAAGTCGAAAATGGTATTGTTAGCCTCATACTCGTATGATATTTTGTAAGCAAATATTGCTACGTATAGGTACACATCATATTATCGTGAAACGTGAATAAGGTCTTGTTTTCCTTGTACTATTTCATAGTATTATGTTTATAGATTGTCTGAAAGAAATTTCTAAACAATTTGTGAAAAAAGAATGAAAAGCCATTGCGTGCTGAATACGAAATTAGCGAGTTTACTTTAAGCATAACATTACTGTTTTGTAACTATAATTGCTTAAGTTTACCAACGAAGAGTAGATTTTTAAATTACCTACGAGTAAATTAATATAAGTATACCAAGTTTAATCGCAATCGAATCTGTAGTTTTTGGATGAAAGAGTAACAAACATACTCGTTTACTTGTTACACACAAAGTTTCACATTTTTAATATCAGTAGGATTTTAGTAATCAATTAACTTATAAGTATGGAGCTCATTGGCCTAGCTGTACGTGCCGATCATGAACGGCATTTTCTCGAGCTCCTCCGTGCTTCAGAAGGCACGTTAAGAAGTTGGTCCCGGTTGTTATCTCTGATAAGATAACAGTCGTTAGGTCAAGTGACGACCTCTGTGGCGCGTCGTGCGAAAGCGCGACTGCTATGCCGGAGGTTGCGGGTTCGATTCCCGCCGGGTGCAAGTATTTATGCTTATAAAATAAATATTTGTGTCTGGTCTGGGTGTCCCTCTATGTATAATATGTATGTATTTACAAAAGAAAAATAAATATAAGTATTATATCCGTTGTCTAGTCACCGTAACACAAGCTTAGTCGCTTACCACGGGGCTAGATGGCCCTGTGTGTTGTTCACAGAATTTATTTATTTATTTTTAAGTTAGAGGCCTTAGGACGACCTGAAAACTCTAACACCAGGTGAGCCACACCACTATACGAAAAGAAGAAGACTTATAAGTATGAGTAATGAACTAACCTGAAAGTGGTAGATAGAGTTCAGGCTGTTGATAGATGGAACTCCGCCAAACTTGAGGCCCAGAAGTAGCGCGCGAAAGTCGCTGCCCGCGTCGCGGACATTTTGTCTCACCAACACAAATTCGGGCCTGTTCACAACGATACAAACTTTATTAATACAGCCCTATTGATAAGGAGTTTATTATCAAATATTGCTAAACTCACTTGAAGCAACGAGTGACCTTTGTTCCGCTGCGGTATACTGCCATCGAAACGTTAGTCCCATCAGAACTTGCAGTGACAGTCAATTCCTAAACAAAAATGTAAAATTATTAGTTAGTTTTAGTTTTTACTATGTGTTTACGCAACTAGCCCTATAACTTGACCTTTTTGCGTGACTTTAAGCTGTAGGTTTCCTCACGATGTTTTCCTTCACCGTAAGAGCGATGTTAATAGCGCACATATTTTTTTTCTTAAAGAAAAAGACATTAGTGCACGGTCGGCCAGGATTCGAAACGGCGACCTTCGGAATGAATTAATTATATAAATAGATACGTATTTAAAATAGGTTACCCTTTCTATTTATATCTTACAAATCGTTGCTTAACTAAACGATAATAGCGTCGACAATCGTCGTATCATTTACAATTCATTGCTGTAAAGATTTTAGTCTAAAGGGTGTCAAGTCCTAGTCAAGTCTATACAATTACTAAGCGCCCCCCAGCGGGCGCAAGTAAACAGAAAGTGAGTCGCGTAAATATTAGAGCTGTAACCACTTAACATTGTGTTCGTAAGCTTGTAACATTAACTTAATAACTAATTCAAGCTGGTCAAACATTAACCTACAGAAACTTTGATTTTGTTGTAACAAACCAGCGGCGTGTAAATTTTGTATGGAGTTAATTAGCACTCACTTAGTTAAGTAAAAATATAAGGCAATTATTTTAATACTGCGCCCCACGATTTTAACCGCGTAAGTCCCGATCCCGAAGGAATATCGGGATGAAAAGTAACCTATGTGTTAATCCAGATCTCCAGGTATCTGCATACCAAGTTTAATCGCAAGCTGTTCAAAAGTTTTTGCGTGAGTTACAAACATACTCGTTTACTTACTTTCACATTTATAACATTAGTAGGATTAGTAGGATGTATTACCTTAAACTCTGCTTGTTCAACTCTAATGTCCCACTCGCCGGGCAGTCGTCTCCCGCGGAAGTACTTGGACCAGTCGGTGTTCTGGTCATCCACCACAAGTAGAGTGACACATCGGTCGCGGTTGTAGCCGCGGCCCACGGAAGCCACTGATGTTACGCTCCCTATATCAAAATTGTCCATTTAGCTACCAAGAAAGGAAAAATGGCGTCTCACGTCAAGCTTGCAAACAAGAAAAATATACTCGGAGTCACGAGGTGTGAAAATCGTTGTGACTCCATCGTAATTTGAGCTTACGAACTATAATTTAGATGGGCGAATGTCCTATGCCTTCGCACTGTGGTGAGTCCAAGGACATGTCGGTTTCCTCACGATGGTTTTCTTCACCTTAAGAGCGATGTATGCAACATTGACTAGTATTGACATCACCTCACGTAGTAAGAAGAGATATAATGCTTGCCAAGGAGAAACTTAAAATATACCTATCTTGAACTAGTCTTAAAGAGTCAACAAGGCTTTAGCTTTGTAGCCAAAGTTGTAATGAGCAGTAATGAATTAATTGCGATATTTACCTAAAAGATTAGCGCCTTGATCACGAGCAGCGCCGGTAAGAGATTGCACTCGCTGCAGCAACGATTCCCGAGACTTAGCCGGTGAAGATGGAGCCGACGTGCCACGGGATCCACCGCGAAGGTTCAACGACAGATCGCCCCCGGCGGCCGCCGAGCTCGAGGGTGCCGGCGGCGGACCTGCGGGTCTTTCTGACCCTGATCCACTCCCAACACTACTAATGCTACCCCCTGTCGCTGGATTGGATAAAATAATACAATACTGTAGCTATAACTAAATCAAATCTTGTTTAAAAAATGCCAAAATCAACTATCGGAGAGTATGTTTATAAGAGCTTTGGTTACCGAGCTATTTAGAAAAGGTAATTTTTTTTTCATAATCAATATTTGCCTCGGCACGAGTTGAAAAAATATTAGTGTACTCGTATATTGAAATACCTAGTCAGAAAGTTAAATGGTAATGGAATGTAAACAAAACAGTTTCGTCTTTAGATTTTACTTCCAATTAAAATTGGCTGAGTCCTTGTTTGTAAGAGAAATGTGAAGTGGGCGTTTTGAATTAAAGCGTGTGTAGGTTAGCGTTTACGTTAGGGTAACTGAAAAACTGACAATATCTCTGAAGACAGTGAACATCGATCGTCAAGGTAAACCCAAAAAGTGATGGCGTGGTGATCAGGTTACGTTCGGTAGGTTCAATTACAGCTGGAGATCCTAACCTATAGTAAGATAATAAATACGTATACATAAATACGAAATACGAACTCTAAAAACTGTTTCCAAGTAGCTATTCACACTGAGACACTTACCCTGGGAGGTCGGCCTTTGATTCTGAGGCTTCGGCTGACTGGTAGTGGCCGGTTTACCGGTGTAGGGGTCCACCTCGCCCTCATCGCAATCGGACTGCAGGTCCCCGGAGCTGAATCTGCGCAACGCCTCCACTGAGCTACTCGTTCGCCGTCGCCCCGCCACCGCCGCGCCGCAAGGTTAGGACACGCCACAAGGACAAATCCGACACACAATGTAGCCACTCAACTCTTATTATTACCAGCAAATTTAACCTAATTATGATAGCTGGTAACATTCCCTTGATTCTAATTGAAATCCTTCATATTATCTCTGGTAAAATCTGGTATTTCTAAGCAAATTGAACTGTTCAAACCTACGCATCAATATTGAATTGATATAATATTTTTATTGAAAGCAATTAGCCACGTTCTAGCATATCAATATCGTTGTTATTAAATTTTGCTACATAAAACTGTGCTTCTAAAATAAATAAGTTGATATTCTCAACTCTTAAAATTTTATATTCTTCCAGCATTTTATCGCTTAAGTAAATTTAAAAAGGAAAGGTCAAGTGCTCTCGTGCTTAATACGGATAAACGTAGCAGGACTTCCAAATTTGTAGAATTCAATTATTGTTTCTGGGTTGGAAAGTGACCAAAAAAATACGTAGGAGAACATTCAGGCAGACACAAATAAAATTGGTTCTTTAAAGCGACAACACCGAATCACTGCGAGATGACAACGACAAGCGCCATGCATCATAATGACTGCTGACTGCGGGTGTTGCTCGCTGGTGCATGATACTTGGCCAATCAATCACTTCGCTGGTTAATACGTTGTAACTGAGCTTATGAGTGGTGCTACACGGTATGCGAGGATGTGGAGGTAAGGCGGGAGACAGGCGGGACTCCAGTGCGGGCACAGGGTGGAAGCAGCACGGTGAAGCGGATACGACCGTTTCAAATTATATAAACCTATCCAGCTATTTTAACTTGATTTTCTTAATTTTTTTTTTCCATTTTTCACACTTCTTGCAAAACCTGATAGATATCTTATAACTTCGTGGAAGGATCAATAGATTGAGTTATCAGTTCCTTCTATCAGAAAAATCTTGAAGGTTTACAAAAGATATAAAGAAGTAATTAAAACAAAAGAGGCCGTACAAAATACTGGAAAGCACAGCGACGACGTTAACAGCCATTTTGCAATATTAGAAAACATACCTTCTTTTCAAGTAATTGACATTGGAAGTGAAAGACGTCCGGAAGCTTGAGAAAGACAGGGTTGATGTGGTCGCGGCCTGCGGGCCACAGATTCCAGGACACCCCGACCGATCTATTTTGACGTCTCCTTTTGAAGAAAAAAGTTAATAAACTATAATGCAAATAAAACATTAGGTAATAAAACATTAGGTACCTGATGCGGGTTCTTTCATCCGCATAAACCTCAATTTAGCCAATTCTGTCAAGTATTCCAGGCCTTTAGCTATCTAGACACCAAGTTATATCTGGTTTTGTAGTTTTTGCGAGAAGGATCTTTCTTCCTCATACTCTCTCACACAAACTTTCGCGTTTATTTGTTCTTAAACAAATCCAAATGCCTATTATAAGAAAAAGCAACCGTAGAACTCAAATCATTTCCATTCTAATTAAAAACTTATACATAAGCAAGACTTAGGTAAAGTCAATAGAACTAAAACTTACGAAGGGAAATCTACGCGCAAGTGCGGTAGATACCAGCTATAGTAGAATGAAACGGCCTCGGATGCGATCCTCTTCAAAACGGAAGGGGCCCGTCTGCAAACAAGAGAAGTAAATATTCCTTTAATGTTTATCTGGAGATTTTAGCCGAGGAAAGCCGATTGCAAATTCATTGCTCTTACGTAACTATAAGGCGCTTTTCTTATTTTCATATATATTTTTCGTTCCCCATTTGATCTTTGGTTACCGTCAGAATCGCTGGTTGCCTATAACGTAGTAGGTATACACTATACAAATAACCAGCGATTCTGGCGGTGACTGATATTTGCTATCTTAATCTTTTCCCAACTTTAGTCAAAGTACCTAGGTATAGAATATCAAGGTAAATTAAGCACACAAGGGACTAATTTTCCACTAACAGCTCCTTCAGTGCTAAATCACATTACAGAGACTATTTTTACTGAGCCTTCCGAAAAACGTTGACATCTGTTGCCCTCTCTGGGAATGAACAAACTTGTATTTCGGTCAGGAACGTGACGAGACCTCTATAATGGCTGTTTCTTAAGGCGTTGGAATTACATTATAACAGGAGCATGTTGGAGCATACTAACTTCAGGTATACCTACAGATTAGATAACAAATGAACTAACATTAAAATGGATAAAAATGGAGATTTCTTTAATGAACTTTTATAAGTGGCAGTATAAGTGACTGTGGTTGTTCAGGAGGAATCTTACAAATCTAGTTACATTTTCATCATCATCATGGTATATACCGAATACCGAAGGTCGTGGTTTCGAAGCCTGGCTGACCGCGCTCCAATGTCTCTTGCTTTAAGAAAATAATAAGTGCGCTATTAACATCGCTCTTACGGTGAAGGAAAATATCGTGAGGAAACCTACGACTTTTAAAGTCACGCAAAAAGCCCCAGTTATAGTGCTAATAGCGGAAACATATAGTAAAAGTATAAAAGTATACTCCATGTGTTTGTGTTTTGTTTTGTTGTCTCATGTTGTACAAATATCTTCAATCTATTTAGCTGTTTTTTTTTCTGATTAAACTTCTTTTAACGGGTGATTTAGTTTTATGTTAGTTATGTTTATGTAGTCGAAAGAAAGTTACCCTTTCTCGGCTTAAATGGAGCTAATGGTTCGAGTAGACGAGAATAATGAGCTCAATCGGCAGATATTGGACATTACAAGAATTTATTGAGAGCTTAAAGGTAACTTTGAATCCCTACCTACTACCTATTGTGGGATTGAAACCACTTTGACCGCGTCCGTCCTTCGCTTACAAATAGAAATACTTCAAAACCCTTTAAGAGCTAAATGTGGAAAGGGCAAATATACCTAACTCAAAAGAGAGTTAAAATGTGTTGTTGTCACCTATTTAGGATCAGAACAATACAAACAGATACTTAGGTCAGACTTTGTTTAGATTCACAAACCTAATTATTGCATAAAAACGGCAATTGAGTTTTCTTTTTGATGATACCTTATTGGTTGTGAAGTTTTTCTTTTGTATAATTTGCTCTCATTTCTCATATTGGTACAATAAAGCGTTGATCTAATTTATCTTATGTCGCTAAATATTTCTTTTTATATATCAAATTCCATGTCCTGACTGATCTTTACATATATCATCGCAGAGCCCAAACCGCCTAGGACCACCTAGAGACATGACATTTGGAGAGTGTGTTCTTTCAAACTGTGATAGTGATAATGACAAAATAATACCTATACTATATGTATGAACCTACATAGTATAAATTGATTAAATTTACTTACAATGTAAATTGACATGTAACTTTGTTATAAATAAATGATTTGTATTTGTATTTGTATTTGTGGTGGGTAGGGATCCACTAAGAAGGGGTTTTTGGACAATCCCCCAGGATCGGGACTTACGCGGGTAAAACCGAGCGACGCTGCTAGTGTACTTATATCGCAGCTACTTACTTTAATTTCGTTAGGTTCTTAGTGTGTTTTAAGTAAATTCCAGTTGAAGCGAAGTACAAAATAATTACATAAGCTCAACATTAAGGCCTTTTAAACTACTTAGCTACACAGTTAGTAAGTTAGCAGGATAATATATTATTATGTCACAGTTTATGGCCTGACTTGTTTGTTACTTTGTTTGTAGTCGTACCAACATTTACCAAGTTATTCAGCACAAACGATATCTGGCTTGAAGCCAAAAGTAACATCAGATAGTACCCCGTTCCAGGCCGTCTAGAATTACGCAATAATTCTTTGAAAGCGCTAGGACATTGACTTCCGTTCGACATTTTCACTTTCAAAAGAACCTTCGAAGTGTCACTGTAACAAAGAGAGTTGGATGGAAAACTAACACGAACAATGAAAGAAGCTTTAGGTACCGCTCTCCTGAAAAGAGTACCAATCATTTCTTCTGGATTTAGGTAGCCTTTATCCCAATTATTTGAGGACGGCAGAGTAGATAGTAGACCTACGTTATTTACTTTCATTCATTCTTCTCTTTCATCTCATTGACATCCATCTTCCTTTCTTCTCTTACTGCCCATATAAATTTAAGGTGGCCATCTGCCTCTCTATTGCTTTACATTTATTGTACTTAAACTCTTCTACTCACATGCGACTCATCTCTTCCAATCAAGAAAAAAAGAAGATTTAAATTGATTTACTCGAAAGTATTAAGTAACGTTATCCTGTGTTTTTCTATCGAGCTCTTTCTTAAGAAGTTAAAAATTAAAAACAAAGTGTAGCATTTCTTTCTACAAATTGGATGATTTATGCGACAATTTAAGTCCATAAAACAATAAAAGGCAAAAAGTAACATCATGAATGATATAAAGCACAAAAACTGTGTTGAATGTACAGTGAAATCGAAAAAGATATATCATCTGTCAATCCTAAAACGGGCTGCGACGGTAATTTATGGCCCTATAATACTTACGAAGAGAGAGAACACTCGTGCCTATGAAAAACATGAACATTTTGTATAGAGAAGTTTTACAATGGAGTCATGGTTGTGCTGTGCATCATGGCACCAATCCTGGGCATTTGCCAAAATCCTCTTAGAGATGCCATAATAATTATATTTTGAGATCAACCCGTGTTAGTGCTTATCTAAATACCTTACCTGCTAGATAGAACGATAGAAGTTCAACATTATCATAAAGACTAACAAAAGTAGAAAATTATCCAAGTAAGAGATGAAAATTGTTAATGTAGAAAGGTTGAATGGACACGTCACCGTTATGAAAAACAGTAGAACCATTCATGAAGCATAGACGTACGTGTACTTAATAGTTTTTTTCCACAATAAAACATACAGAAATAATGAACACAGGTATAAATAGTTGTCGACAACGACAGGTTAAGGTCGGACTAGCATACCGAGTTCATGCCTGAAATAAATTTGCTGTTCATATTTTTTTGTACACTTCACCTCATAGATTGAAGAACCTTTTTTGGAGGAAAACTTATTCGAACGTCAATTTGGAATGAATTCGGATAGGCATAAGCTATAAGATGTGATTTACGCACCTACTGAAGCTATTTTGATGAAATGAATTCTAAAACTAACATGACAAGTAGTCTTTTCGATATTATACTAGCTGACCCGGCAAACGTTGTTTTGCCTTATAAATTATAGATAGTAGCCGATTCTCAGACCTACTGAATACGCATATAAAATTTAGTAAAAATCGGTAAAGCGTTTCGGAGGAGTACGGTAACTAACATTGTGACATGGAAATTTTATATATTAGAAGATATACCACAGCTTCTCATCTAGTCAAACTATACGTAGCTCTTACTATACATCTATCGTAGGAGTTTAAATAAATGTCCTACCACATGCCAATTTTATTTATAAGCTGCGGAAAGGGTCTGGAATGCTAAAAAGGTACGGGTGGGAAGGCAATACCATATACAAAATAACCAACGTACGTGGTAACATATTCGTGTGTCTAAATTAATAAAAGCTCTTTTTTAAAATGGTGAGGCTGATTAATATTAAAAATTGAATATTCTTTGAGCTTTTTTAATGTTATTTTGTTTTAGAATGGAACTAGTGTAACTGGGGTAATTAAAATTATTTACTTGATAAAAATTGATTAAGGTAGTTAACTAAAATAGATACAGTGACACGGACACGGGGTGATATAATCAGGAGCTGCGTGTCACGGAGATGAAGGAAGATGCTGCGCTGGATGTAGGAGAGAGGAATACCGTTTCCGGTGCAGCCTTCATGTCCGAGACATAGCAGATATATTCCAAGAATGCCGCCTACGGTTGTAAGGTCACGTCTTGTGAAAAACGTCTATATAGTTACGTGGGGAAGACCCAAGAAAACTTGAAGTCATAAGTCATAATGGCGTCTCACGGGATACCGAAGCTCACGAGAAGTGGAGACGTAAAACCAGGAAAGCGGTTTCTGGGCTGTTACCGAGAACATTGCTCGGATAATGATTAGATAAAGTAAGTATGAAAAATAAATAAGACGAATTGACGGCAATTGTTGCAAGATAATTGATTTGAAGCTTGGCGGTCTAGAGTACCACAAATCACAGGTTTGACACGATAGGTTACAAACTACCTTCTGGCTGCCAGCCAAACTTAGGAGGTTCTAGCATTGCGTAACATACGATAGGCAGATACTAAGAGATTCAAGAGACAAAAAATACCTTTTTTTTAAAAGGAAAAAAACAACTTCAAAAATTCACTCGCGGCGATGATTGTTTTTCAAAAATTCACTCGTGGAGTTGAATTTTAGAAGAAGAATTTTTCCATTTAAAATGTTTCTAGTAAATCTGCCAAGACAATGAAAAATCAAAAATACAGAGTATTTGATACCTCTTTATGGATACTCTTAATAGAATAATCGTTAATTCTTTAAGATCTAGAATTCAAAAGCAATGTAAGTGGTAGTCATGTAGGTAGTATAGGTAGTAATCAACTTAGGTTGCTAAAGAACTCTAAACGCCAACGTTTCGTGCTAAAACAACTTTAAACCGGCTGCAGTAGTTAAATAAAATTGAAAGATGGTAGATAAGTTTCCTACTACCATTCATCATTACGTGAATATGAGTGAACTGTAAGTGCAAGTCAAATTGAAGTTGTAATTAAAAGAGAATTTAAAAGAGCTGTTTTTAACCAAAAAAAGTTTACTTTTTAGTTTTATTGTGAGTACCTGATAAAATAGTAGGTAGGTATATCTTATATTACCATTAGGTGAGATAGTATAATCATCATGATCCTCTTTGATCAGCATGTCCAACTTTTAATTCGTCTCCGAAGCAAAATGCCTAAAATGAATGTCCAATATCTCGACAGTGAATTACCTAATGGCATCTGGACATTATAACTTCCCGGATAATCCAACTTTTGGGCAAATAGACCAGTGGACGTTGCGGCTTCTGGACATTATGACATCCTGGACATTTTAACACTCGGGCCAAATTGACCTGTGGTGTTTATGGCATCTAGACCCCTTGGATATTTTGACATTTGGGCCAATACACCCCGGAGGCAAAATATTTTACAAACAAAATAGTAACATTTTGCATATTAGGTATGGCTAATCAGAAATGCAGTGCGGCTAACCTTATGAGTGTTTTTGGGACTCATTTTAATTAGATATTTAATTTAATTATTTAATATTGTTTAAAAAAATTGTGTGGTTTTGTATGGTCAAAATAATAAATTTTCCAAAAAGTAAATTGTCTAGGGATCGAATTAAAAGGAAAAGTCGATCAAAATGATGCCTTCAAAAACTACACTAAACTATACGAGTAAACTATATTGCTTATAAAAGAAGCTCCTAATATATAAAACAAAAACGATTCATATAATAGAAAGCATTAAATATTAGTAGTAACCTATAAGTAGGTAACATAACTGTACCTTATACCCACAAAAGATCAATAAGACTGGGTAGCTGTTGACATTACGTGAGTACCTACTAACGTTTGAATTGATATGAGAAACAATATTTCCTCCTGGGATATTTATTTCCTGTTTTCTTTCTAACGTAATATTGCGAACAGATATTAGATACAGTTACCTGTATATTTTACAAACATAAAAAAAGTTGCCAGAACATCGAATCGATTGTTCCCGGTGCCCAGTGGGTAGATCATCGCTACAGTAAAGCGGCGTTGTGAGTTCATGCCTCTCTTTTTTTTATTAAGTATAGTTAATTAAATGAATTTGTAATTAAGTCTGAATATTTTAAATTAATATAACTATACCTACCAACAGTATGCCATCTTAATTCACTAAATTAATTAAAATGTAACATTCAAAAATGAGTCTCTAGGTATGGTACCCAAGAGGCTGGCTGCATTGCCCCTTTGGATAGCAATACCTATTTGTTGGCCAAAGTAGCCGCCTGCCCTTAGGTCACCAGGAGCTAATACTAATAATTTTAAAATATTTTTATAAAAATCTAAAGCCTCGGTTCCCCACGGTCCCATCGATTGCAAACAGCAGAAAAGCTCTAAAAGAGCCGGTACGTTGACGCTGACAAGGGCCCGACGGATAATGTCGTTTATAGCGGCATGGTGAGATAGTCTGCCAGCACTCCGGCGACGACATGACAGCAGACCGTGGTGACCCAAGGTGTCGGTCTCGACAGACACCACATATAATTCACATGTAATTTAGTAAAATTAAACTCATTTTTCGGTTTTAATCGCGTGGTAATAAACCGATAAATTAGTTTAATTTCAATCTAACAGAAGAAAAATCTTTGTAGTTTATATCAAACCTAATGATAACCAAGAGTTGAATAGAATAGCGATTTGTTAATTTTTCTCTAATTTTAAGTACAACCTTTAAAAGTTGTACACTTAGAAAGAAATTAAAATATCCAAATTTATCCAAATAAATGTCTGATAAGAAACAAACAGTAATCATAGAAATACTTAAACTTTGTTAAAGTGTTCCTACTTAACTTGTCACATACCTGTATCTAAAACCAAAAAAAATTAAAAACCGACTTCAAAAAAAAGCATTAAAAAAAACCGACTTAAAAAAACATAAAATAACTTCGCCTACGTACAGTGCCACCGACTTATCTGTTATGTAATCTGAAGTCGGGCAGCCAAACTACTTACAATCCTACTCAACCAACCCAGTAAATCTGCCCGACTTCAGATTACATAACAGATAAGTCGGTGGCACTGTACGTAGGCGAAGTTATTTTATGTTTTTTTAAGTCGGTTTTTTTTAATGCTTTTTTTTGAAGTCGGTTTTTAATTTTTTTAAATTAATTTTTTATTTCATCCTTTTTAGTGTACTTTCAACTACCACTAAAATCATTAAAATTGTATCCATAACTTTTATCATTGAAGAGTTCTGTGATGAGAAGGTGGTTTCCGATGTGGAGATTCCGAAACCATATTCTTATTCATCGGTATCTATTCTTTATGGCCTTATTCTACTGGTGATAAAACATAAGAATTTTGAGGAGCAATCCCGTTCATCACTCCGAAGATCCTCATCAGATCCTCACCAAATTTTTATGGAACCATCTCGGAGCTCCCACCTTTCAGTTTTAAAAGGAATCATCTCAATCGGTCAAGTCGTATTCGAGTAATCGATGAACATCCCTAAAACATAGGAATTTTGAGGAGTAATCCCGTTCATCACTCCGAAGATCCTCATCAGATCCTCACCAAATTTTTATGGGACCATTTCGAAGCTCCCACCTTTCGATTAAAAAAAGAATCATCTTAATCGGTCAAGCAGTCTTCGAGTAATCGGTGAACATACATAAAAAAAAAAAAAAAAAAAATATTATACATACAGACGAATTGAGAACCTCCTCCTTTTTTGAAGTCGGTTAATAAGAAAATAAATCGACCATAGCTTTAAATCACTGAATTAACTACATTATGAATTTTATGAATAGAAAAAATACCTAAAAAATACATTAGGAAACAATAATAGGTAATTTGTAATCATAGTTTAAATCTTCACAAAAAGCCAAATCCGCCCTTCGAGGTCATTCCCCGCCCCATATACCTACCTTACTTAACTCCTGTAATAATTTAAACTGTCCAGTTTGAGGTAAGGAACAGTCTTAAAATTATAAATCAATATTTGTCTTCATATTTTATTACTTAAATAAATAGATTACAGTGAAGATTACTTACCGTTTTAGGTCGTCTTTAGGCGGAGAGTCGGGTATAGGGCACCGGTTGCGCGTACCGAGGAAAATGGGCAGTAAGAGGGGTGCCTCCTGAAATACTGATGTAGAATCGCAGAAAGCGCGCACGTTAGCGCCGATATTGATTTTGGGCGGAATCGCGCCGCGACGGTGGCGCCGCTCGCGGACTTTATGAGAAGTTTTGTGTTACCCGAAATTGGAGTCAGATGGCGACACTTAAATATAGCTTGATGGGTATAAGATTCAGTAAGTTATTGTAACGTCTTTCTCTGATTGTTTAGGAAATTATTTTAGCATTTGAATATACATGTTGAAACGAGAAAATTTTAATTAAGTAGATCACATTTAGGTACACAGAACATAAATTAACTATCTAGAATGTTAGGATTGGCCCTTTTTAAAATTCTATGCTACCGTTGCGGTTTAGTCCGCAAGAGTGCCTGCCAACTGACTAAGGGTATTAGATTTAAAAAAACACTAGTAATTCCTCGACACGCTACGGTGTAGGTACTGCTGTATTTGGACAGCTGTTGTAAACGTCAAGTCGTCCCTCTGGCTACGAAAGAGGGGTCTTAAGAGGATAGTCTCCATCCTTTTTCCATACAAACGTAGTTTAAATTTTCCTCCCTGGATAAAGACATTAGAGCAAATATGTTTATGCCATAAAACTTATATCTGTCATGACTATGCATCTACCTTTTTATTTTTTCATTTTATGATTTTTTATTATTATTTTAATTAGAAAAAAGAAAAAGGTAGATGCATTGTCATGACATATATAGGTTTTATGGCATAAACATATTTGCTCTTATGTCTTTATCCAGGGAGGAAAATTTAAACTACGTTTGTATGGAGAAAGAGAATGGAGACTATCCTCTTAATCCAGCTGTTATACTGCCCGAAAGCGTGTTTCTATTCTCAATAGGAGGCAAACTGACTCCTATTTAACACGAAAACGGAAAAGGTAGTACATCCCGGGAACCAAATGGATTCTGGGGCGTTTTTCTGTGCTTAAAATAAAGTAGATAGGTACACCTACGGCACACATAAAAATAAATTTGTGCATGTGTGCTGTAGTATAGCTGTGGTCTGTTTAAGGAAGAGTGTAAGTGTCATCGTATATTTTGAGCTTAATGCAAATTCCGCCGATTACATACTATTTTGTACCTACTTACCATAAATATAAATAAATAACTTTTTTTAAATAAAAATATGACAAAGACGCGTTGAAGTCTTTTGTTCATAATGAAGAAATTGTAATTAACCCGCAGCTTTACTTCCTTATTTCTAATATCTCGTAAACATAATAAGCCGGAGAATCTCTGTTTTCTTTCTTCATCCTAAATTATATACTTCAAACGAAACAATATGGCTCTGTGGTATGCTACATTTAAGCTCCAAACAGATTGTAATTAAAGATTCTTTAAAAAGGGCTAAAATGTATAATCCATGTTAGCAAACTCCAAAAGCCTTATTGTTATATGATTCTTATTATCTCTGTATTATGAATGTATTTATATAAAAAAAGTATAATATTATGTAGTATATCCGTTGTCTAGTACCCGTAGAACAAGGCTAGTGCTTAGTTTTGAGCTAGTTTTGAGCTAGTGCAATTCGTGCAAAATGTATTTTAATTTAATAATAAACGTGGAGTAAGGAGTAGTGAGAACATGCTTTGTCTTTTTCGGTGACACGAACTGTCAAAATTGACAGACAGAAACAAAAAGTGGTAAAACTACTTCAACTTTACTCCACGTTTATTAATAAGGCTACAAGGAAGGCTACAAGGGTATACGAACATGGATTATTTTTGGGACCATCATCTCAATATTGTGCCAAGAAACCTAGAGTTAAAAACTGACTTAGGCTACCGCAAGTAGAGCGAGTTTGGAATCTGGTAAAACGAGTCAAGAAGACATTTACAACAAAACATTTTTTAACATGCATAAAATTGCAATAAAGTTTCTGTTCACGTTAAATAAAAATAAGAAGGATATCAGACGGGGCCGGGTATGCCTGTCTGGCATATCTGGCTGCCGTCGGCTGGGGTTGAGGCGAGGGTGTGTGTGTGTGTTGTCTGGCAAGTGGATGTTCCAGTGTATGGCGTAACTACACGCCCGCGCTGCCTGCCGGCTGTGGCCGCCCGTTGACGCTCCGTATTGCCTGGAGGTAGAGGCGCGTTCACAATGTTCCATGTCTTGGTTTTGTATGTGTGAACTTGTGGACTAAAATATAGTATGTATTGTAATATATAAGATGTATGTATAGTTTCTCTGTATTTTTTTTCTGTTTTAATTTGTACTATTTGGTTGTGTTATGTTTTGTCTCACATGATCGTTTTGAATCGCCAGTACCTAGTCTAGTTTGTCTTCGGAACGCGACCTCCAATGAGAAGAAGACAAAAAACTCATGGGGTTGTTTTTTTGCAGTGATTAGGCAATTCACATTGTCGCATATTCAGAGTGGAACCGGAGCAATAATCTACATTATAATAATCCTTACTAACAATATAAGCGCGAAAGCGTTATTCCCATCACTCCTCGTTATCATCATTTGTGCAAAAAACTACCCTACTACTATCCTAAAGGCCAGCCAGGTTATATGGGGTGAGGTATAGAGCGAGAGCATTGCGAGCAGTTCGGACGACCCATAAGGCTCTATTATTCTACGTTACACGCACAGTGTGACCGCGTCCGAGCACAGAAAGTAAACTTTGTCTGGTGGTGCGAGCGCAGTGTGGCTTCGAATCGCAGCTCGACCGGTACGCCGCCATGTTGCGCTGACACCCGCGACTACAACCGTCAAACTTGACAGATATTCCTTGTGACTTTACTTAAAAAAAACAAACGAAAAATGTGGCTAGTGTGGTGCTTCTTATTCTGCACGCTGCAGATGCAGATAGCAGTTCGGGCACAGGTAACTGATTAAATTTCGTCTTTGTATCCCTATTCAAGTAAGGTTCTCTTGTTGTTGTAAGAAGTTCTCTGTTTTCCTTCTTGCTAATCAGTTTTGTCATCTGTAGAGTTAGAGCCTTCACCTCAATGAATCAGGATTCTAGACAAAACTCAGCATTTGTTTGTAAAGATACTGAGTAACAAATACGTTCGAAGAATAATTTATGACGCAAATGACATTGAATTTTTTCCTTGATATTTTATATTTACTTTTTGCTCGTTGCGATATTTTCGTTCTTTTAAGGCTGTGTACCTATGACATAGTGACTACTTATGAATATAAGTTTCTACATCAGTAATTTCTATAAATAGCTAAAGAAACCTTAATCTTTCCAATAAGTCACCTATCAAACAAAAAAAAACTATATCAAAATTGCATCATCCATTTGGGAGCTACGATTTCACAGACAGACACACAGACATCTCAAACTTATAACACCCATCATTTTCCGTGGGAGGTTAAAAACCTAAATAGGTAGGTACGCAAGTTCTGATAGATAAATCGTAAACTTCATTGGCTTACAAATCTACGCTCAATATTACTAAACCTGTACTTAATAATAATATTTTTTAATTGAGAATCATTAAAAACACAGTTTTCGCATCTACGAGCTAGGTGATCATAAAATATCATCGTACCACCGGTCTCACCCACAGCGAGCGTAATGAACTGTTGTAATACCTACAAATGTTATGTATGAACGCATAACTCAGCGTAACCCAGTTTTTAGTACCCTACCAAGCTCGTCTACAGAATTCACATCGCTCTATGAACCAAATGTGAACTCATCTGTTCAACTATACCCTGTATTTACTCTACCTGTATGTGGTATTTGAGTTGAGTAATTCATTCTGAATATTGTATGAGGATTTTATGGTAATTAGTTTCAAAGAAGTACATCAGCTGCTCAACTGTTTTAATAAATTTTAATTTTATACGCCTTCGTCGCCATTGTTTGGTACTCCACCGACCGCCTTGTCGCCGTCTTGTTTTTCTTTTAAATCAAGTTTATTATCCTGTTGCTATTTAACTTCAGATAACTTATTCACATATTTTTCTATCTACCTGCTCTTGGTAGAGTCTGACTTAAATCTGCTATCAAACTATACTGTCAATCCATAAGTAAATTATTAGTCAAAGTTATTACTTCCGAATCGTGAAATCTTGTAATTGGCTTTCCGTTGTTACTCTGTTTTGTATAACTTTGTAATAGCGTGTTAGGTTTTAAATAAATAAATTTAATTAAATGCAATAAACAAATGTATCTATAGGAGGTACCTATTCAGAATTCATTCAAAGATTGTTTTAAACAGTAACACGCTTAATCAAATCGCTCTCAATTGGAGCCTAAAAAGGCTTGAAACATTTGGATTGCCAATGCCATATTGACTTGGCGTGCTAGCGTGCGCGGGCGCAAGGCTATAAGCACCTACACATCTCATTCCTTTGACGTTTCGTTTTGCATATATTGCTTCATGTGATCATGTCAAAGCAATATTAATTCTAAAATATACCTCTTCTTCTTATAACTATATTCCCAACTTGTACTTCATAAAATGACATAAGGACCTACTACAAGAAAAGGAAAGGAAGGTCTTGAGTAGATTATTTGGTGTATTAGATGATAGATACTACTCTCGCTGAAGATTGCGGTTCTGAAGATACAGGCAATTATTTCCGGTCTGAGTGTTTATATATAATTTGTAGTAGGCATACATTTACAGATGTTTATAAGTAGGTACTAACTAGGTACCTAACTGTTTTTGTAGTCACTATGTAATTACTTCGTTATTTATTCAGTCATATATGAAATACACGATCACCAACAGAAACACAATCAAATTAAAAGTAGATGACATAATACAATTCTAGGATTGCCTTTAAGTACATTAGGTAGGACTTAAAATTTAAGAACATTATCATTAAAAAACTTAACATGTTTTACCACTATAGTAACTTGTAACCATTCATTCACAGAAACATGAGTGACTCAATCACCTTCCATTCTACAACTTTGACTCATAATTCTGAAACAGATATGGGTAAAGCAAAGTGTACCACTACCGGCTGTATCGACAATGATTCACTTTGCATTAAAAACAATATTAACAACAATTATTTAAATAGACCACGATGCAATGCGAAATGGAGTGTTGGAAGACCACGTACTTGGTGGACCGACGACGTTGTATCAGTCGCGGGGAGTCTTTAGATGGAGGTGGCTCGCGATCGCTATTTGTGGCGTCGATTGGGGGAGGCCTATGTTCAACAGTGGACTGATAAAGCCTGAGATGATGATGATGATGATGATTATTTAAATATCAATAATGTCATTGTAATATTGGTACAAATTAGGTATAAATATTCAAATAAATAAATACCAAATAAACCGGTTGTCAGTTTCAAAGTCACGAACTTTCGTAACTTATTCTCTGCGTAAGCTCGGTGATCAAACTTATTTAGAAAATAGATTTGAATATTTATGTTTTTGACATTTCCATCTAGTTTAAGGTCAAGTGAAGTTTTTGCACTCTTTATTAGTTAGGGAAGTCCCACTAATGAGAAATATAAGAAACTTTAAAGTGTAAATTATTTCAAAATTATTTAGGCCTATACCTATACCTTGAAAAACAATAGTAGGATTTTAATAGCCATACTGCAAGGTAGGTGTTTGGATGACATCAGACTGTGAGCCATTTGTACCTGTGAAACAACGCATATGACTCGTGCATCGCATAAATAAGTAAACTATGCGACAAGGCGAATGCGCCTAACAAATTATACCTATTGTTAAACTAAGCAAAACCCAATGAGATAATAAATACTAGTACTAGATCTGATGTATGTCTCAAACATATTCAATGTTCCTTTTACTCGAAATAAATATAGAAAACCAATAGTGTTATAATAAAAATGAACTGAGAATCGCTAAGGGCATTAAGATATATGTACCTAGTCGTTGAATGACGATTAAAACATCAATAGTATGATTGAGTTGATTGCATCAGTGTTATCGCAGTAGCTGTTTACAACTGTTTTCCATCTGATGTCATATTATAAACTGTTAAAGTTGATTTCAATGGTAAAACCTAACAGCTATACTTACTCGTAATAACTTTTAAATAGCTTGTATTTCATTGCTAAGCTTGAAAATTACCTAAATGTTTCAATCAGCTCCAAAATATTTTGCCATAAAATAAGTAGATATTTTATACATACCGGCATCTATAGCGATTTAGGAGTGCTTGTTGGTCGACAAAAACAACAAAGTTGATTAAGCGGCTTTGAAACTAGTTTCATAGCAAATTAAATCAGTTAAGCAAATTCTGAGTCGGATTTTGACAAATAATTACCAAGTAATTTACAGTGTAAAAATGAATGCTGATTTTAAATACGATAGATATGCGTTTAATCAAAATAAATAAATAAATATTGCACGACGTTACACACAGCGAAATCTAAGCAAACTAAGCACTAGGCTTGTACTATGGTTATGGTATTCATATGAATCACATTATCACTGCAAAAAATACAGCACGCGTTTTTTTATCTTCTTCTCGTTGGTTGTCGCGTTCCGAAGACACATTTAATTATTAATAGTAGGTAATAAATAACACAATTCATAACGATTATTATAATACTAGCAGCGCCCCGCGGTTTCACCCGCGTATATCCCAAGTTTCATCGCAATCGGTTCAGTAGTTTTTGCGTGAAAGAATAACAGACATACATACATACATACAAACAAATAAACTTTCGCATTTATAATATTAGTAGAAAGTAGGAAGGATAGAATAAATGAATAAAAAAATACTTTGACTTTGACCACTATCTTACTAGATGGTAAGTGATGAGATGATATTGTCTAAGATGTAGCATGCTCTTTTAGAAGAAGAAAGTGGGCATTGGAATAAGATCCGACCCGTATCCCTAAATGGCTGTACCAGTCTACGAGTCTTAACACGAAGGAGTCCGATTGGCGTTACGACTTAGGCCGGTGGATAGTAATAGCCGCGGCCGAAGCTAATATGTTTATTAGGACAAGCACACAGCAACAAATACAGAAAAAAAGCAAAAGTATCATATGCTGTTCATTATTATTGTCTTCCTACCCAAACAAAATGAGTGAGGAATTTGTAAATAAGTTGTCATCTCGCTACTATACTACCGTATTTTACAGTTTATTCATTACCGTGAAAGTTAATGCTGCTAAAATGACATATTCGGCAGCACTTTAAAATACATTAAAGTTAGCGTGATCGCAGTTCTAGAGGCCCATGACTTGCGCGGACGCACGCGGCCTCCGAGACCTGAGGCGAGGCCGGCTATTCCTCATTACCTTGTCTAATTCATCGTCCGATTAATAATATCATTCGTTGTTAACTTCTCTTAATCACGTAATTACGATTAGGTACATCTGCACGAAAGACCAACAGTAAGTAATCACGCGAAGTTCGAGTACCTACCTAAAGTAATATTTTATTTGTTTCCTCTTCATAAGCCGACCGGTTTTATTTCAAAGGAGAATGGTAGACTATATTGAACCCAGGTGGGAATGGTACACCCAGTATCGGTACCCAGTACCCATACCAGTATATACTCTATTTCAGAAACTTAGATCAAAAATGTAAACAAATAACTGTCAATTATAAGGAAATAGTAAATAAAGAGCTGTCACTTTCATATAAATGTATGGGATTTTTGTTTTCATTTTTGATCTAAATTTCTGAAATATAGTATAGATATATTACGGCAAATAAAATAGGTAGTAAGTAGATATGTGAAGTAGAATGTCTCAAGAAATGATTAGATTGGTTTATGAAATCAAATTCTAAGCTCTACTTACTACTTTGTTACATAAAACTAAGATACTGTTTACTTATTAAAATCCTATCTACAAAAATTTCGTTAACAGATACGTAATGAATTCTATTTATCATATTACTAAGATTGGTTGTCTAATTCACTATATGTGCGGTTTGCATGCTACGCTCTGATTGCCCCGCGGGCCGATCGTGCGCCGATAACTACGTTCGCGGAAGTGTCTATTACCCTTCTGTTATCTTCTTGAACCCTTGCTTTTGTTAACCATCATTGTCTTACGGAACATTAAACTACTTGCAAGTCAGTATTATCTCATAAACCAGTAATTTTGATCAATAAACTAAAATGTAAATTGAAAAAGTGAAAAAATCAAAGCGCAAAAAACTTCTAAAGGATTTTTTTAGTGCGAAGGACCGAGCAATAGGTCCTGCTTTAAGAGAACAGTCTACCTACTCTCTCTCTCCATACAAACGTAGTCGACTGTTTCCTCCCTGGATAAAGATATTCGAAAAAATATGTTTATGCCATAAGTCCTATATCAGCCATGATCATGCCCCTACGTTAGGGGCATGGTCGGTCATAGCAGATATAGGTTTTATGGCATAAACATAATTTGCTTTAATGTATTTTCATAATCATAAACATAATTTGCTCTAATGCAATGTGTAGGTAGACTGTCCCTTAAGCAGTCACATTATACGAACTCCAGGAGTTATATATTCAAGCATTTTCATAATGGGTACTACCGTTTCTAAGTTAGAACTATTGTTATCTTTAACGAACAGGAAAGACATGGCGAAACCTGCTAAATGAATACGTAAATAAAAGAATATACTTACACAGTTTTACACTTATTTAGTCACGATTGAAATCTTACGTCATTTTATCTTTGCAAATATTTGTGCCTGCATAATAGGTATGCGTGTATGTAGGTAGGCATGTGCTGTGTATGAAAGGCATGTTTTGAATATTATTTGTGAGAATTCCGACCGTATCTGTAACACATTGTCCTCATTTGACAGGGTAGATATTCCTTTCAAAAGATTTGTTCAAATCGACTCTTAAGCAGTACATATTACATATGCTCGTATATCACTGCTGTACATAAGTAGGTATGTATGCCAATAAAACAATCAAAGAAGACCATAATAAAGGTTGCATACAAAACAAACGTTGTGTTATATCAATTTGAAAATGTTGAAATTGGAAGGCAACTGTTTCAAAACCTGCAATAGATGCCTATTGCAAATACTATAAAATTTGATAGTACTATAGTATGACAGAGAAAATGACTTATCATTATTGACGCTAATCCGCTTTGACCGTGTAATCATCATTGACCACTTCCCACTCGCCAAATGGGTTGTGGGACCAACAATGCTGTGTGTTGTTTCCGTGGGAAGTTGCAAATCGATTGAAATTTACCGCTACCAGGTGTTAACTGCTTGAGAATGAGGAAGCTTTTGTTAGTGAAGATAACTCCTTCTCATCTAAAACTCGTTACGTTGATACTTAGTACCATGAAACTACAATTCACTGTTTTAAAAAATAATATACCCCCTACATGCTCTTACTGTAGCCAGAGACGATGTTAATAAGCAAGTTAATAGTAACACAAGATTATTGGATTTCACCGAACAGAGAGAGGCTTACACCCAGCACTCCAGCAGTAACAGAATAAACAAAAGCAATGTTACCTACACTGAGATAGAATATCCACGTTCAACTAAACTAACCTTGCATTGCCTTGCCTTGATTAGCCAGTTTTTCATACATGTCCATCACCGAAAACTATGACAGCTATGCTTACTTGTTAAAAACTGGCGAGCTAACTTACTTTAGTTGGCGTGTAACTTGGACACAGGTCTCTGAATTGCCCATTGGTTGAACAACTGTTAATTTCCAAACAGAAAATAACGTCAATAGTTGAAATTGTAAATTGCTTCATTTGTAAATCCCATACATATACAATAAAGGAATTTGTTGGAACAGACAGTCCAATTCATTCTGGCATTCATTTAATTTGATTGTGATTGTAATCAAATCATTGCCTCATAGATAATTACTAAAGGTACTTCTACACCGTAACAAATATCTTAGCATCTTTACAGACAATTAACATTTGAACATAAGTATTGTTGAATGTTTCTTACTTGACTAGTAGCCGAAGCGGAGTTTTTGTGAAGTCATTCGAGCGCATCAGATTAAGATATGGGGGATACCTTAGACCCCTGTTGAGTAGGTAGGTATCTCCATCTAATCCTAGCTCTTCTTATTGGTGGATATGTATGTCAATGTCATATGTATATGAGCGCCGAGCAGAATAAAAACTGATGAAAATACTCAAGCCCGTCGTCGGATTAAGGAACCATCTGATGCGCTTGAGTATTTCTTACTATAGATTTATATTAGGTATTAAATATTCTATTAGCCACTCCTAGACGTACCCATTAATATGAAGGTCTAAGATTAATTGGTAGTACTCAACAGGGTCCAATGTATCCTCCATATATTAATCTGACTCGCTCGAATGACTTCAAACCTACCTAAGTAGAGTACTACTTACATGACAAAATCTGTAGATTTCCAATTAAGTAGGTAGGTAGGTAGTACTTCAGATTTTATTAGAGTCCATAGCACTTATCCAAATACGAAGTTGTTGATAATTCCCATGTTAAATCAATTTAAGTACTTACCTAACTCGCAAGCTTTTTAGTTTTCCAACTAAACTAGTAACCTTTCTGCAAAGATATTAAACTGATATCGTACAACAAGATATATATAAATAGCACCTAGATGTAAATAATATGACTATTAAGCTCAGTCTGTGCTAATTATTCTTGGCTATTACCGATGACGCCGTGGTTGGCAGAAAAATTGGTGCCAACAAAACCGGTCGGTTCACTCGTTGCATCAAAGGCGATACATATGGGAATGAGCCCGCAAAGGTTCACCTTATATAACATTTTCAATTCATATTGCAGTCAGTCTTCATTATCTGATTCTTACAATCATTCGAAGTTAAAAAAAATAACTATTTAGTAATAACAACTCACGTTTTCATATTATGTAAGCAAATACAGATTAAATCAAGCCGCAAACTTGAATCAACAGAATTTAATATTCCATTTTCCGGTAGCCACATTGTAATTACGTAGGCACGGACGAAGGATTCGTATAATAATAACACAAAGAACATACACCTATCAGAAGGTTCTTAATATCAGCCAATTACATATGGGTATCTATGTAGCTACTCGCTCTATTAGAATAGAACGTCATAGATAGATTATTGTATGTAACGGTGCATAGTACTTTAGCAAATATAGATGTTCTTTCACATTTCTTCGAGAATTGTCAAGTCATGCGATTAAATCTGTATTATCTTTCATCGAAACCCCTCAATTTGTAACAAACAGGTCAATGATACTAATTTGAACACAATCTCCAAATAATATAATATTACTGTCGATTGTTGAAAGTACTATATTGAATTATTCGATGTTAATGTTAATATCTGTACTTACCTTAAAAATGGTTCCATGATGCGACCGACTTTTAGGTAGGTACCCTTATTACAATTTGAAGTTTACAAAGATGAACCGTTAGCCATATAACTGTTGAGTTTAATAATCAGAAATGATAGCATTACTGTACGACGACTCTATATATTTTTCAATCAAAGCATATTTCCCTTGCCAATGGAATATAGGGATCAAAATCGAATGTAAATTCTCATGATTAAATTAACCTTTATCCCAAGTTAATTGAAAATATAGTTGTTTTGGAGATTTAAGCCAACTTGTTATCTACACTACAATCCGATCAGATACGTTGGCCGGTGAAGTCACTGAGAAAGACGGATCGGATTTTGTTGCACTGCCGTGTTCCTTTTTCTAGATGAGCGTGTTACATCTTAGACCATATTACTACTTACCATTGCGAGAGATAGTGGTCAAACGCTCATCTATTGTGTGTGAAACGAGCGTAGAGTTTAAAAAATACATTTTTTTTCTTACTGTATTCAACTAACTAAAGGAAGTCTTCTGAGAGATGAAGTTTAGGGCAAGCTTAAAAAACTTTTATCACAAAATATGTTAAGCCTACGTAAATCATACGATGTCATTGTGTAAAAGACTTTATGATGTAAGTACTTATTTCAAATAATCGTCTATAAATTACTACTTGCCACTACAGATAGAACAACAGTGTACCTACCAACCAGCTCTTTCATAAAATATTTTACATATATAGTATATATACATATATAGTTAGTATAGGTATAGTTTTGTTTTCCAACATTTGTTAAATTAAGTAAGTACGAATTATTCAATATCAATTATGATAATCAATTACACGGGACTATTCTAATGTTGGCAACAATTCTAGAAACTAAATAACACCAAATCGATCTGACCAAGTTGCATAACGACCTTCGAGATTTCGACATACTATTGTGTTCATAACGGGTTCTGTTGTCCCCATAGCCACATCAAGTGAGTGGTTCTACTTCCATTTAAACGTTTAACTTTTATTTCTTTTCGTGCTGATTTCTAAGGGTCAACGCTCATCTAGAAAGACCAAGTAGAAAAAACACCTTTCGTACAAAAAGATATTACTATATCTATTACAATAGCATCTGTCTGTCTTTGTGATAGAAGCAATAAATAATTGTTATGACAGGCAAAACGATGGCATACCAGCTCTTTGTTCTTTTAAGATCGAAGAGTAGCAACTGTAAGGCGTCCCGGGCGGTCAGTGGTGCGATGACCTCTCTTCACTGAGGGCACTTTGACAATCGTCTACGAGGCTATTTTACGATCTGCCTTCGGGTAACAGCTTGAGTTTAACTTACTAGAACTTTAGTTTGGTGTCTCCTATTCTAGTTATACGATAAGTAGATATACGAGTTAGCTTACTTAACGTTACACAATAGAGGTAACTAGTTGGAATGTTAGGACATTGATGTACCTAATCAAAACAAAATCTCTACTTATAAAATCGTTAGCTTTTATTGAAAAAAAGAAAATAGTTATTCAGATAAGTTACTAAGCATACTAGTAGCACAGGAAGAGCCATAGAAAGTAGAGAGATGGATTTAAAAAAAATTAGTTCAAAAACAAAAAAATGATAAATTAAGGGAAAATAATAAGAAGTCGTGCGCTGCCCGAATAGTCACAGTCCCTGGCATGGCTACTGTGTGCGTAAAAAGTAAAAACATACTAGTACCTGCTAGGTGCGTAAAAACAATGTATTGAAACTTACGCGGGTGGATAACATCTAGTACCTACCCACTATAGTAAACGTTATAAAAACTTTTTACATCTATCTTTGATGCTTGGTATTTAAGATCTCGTAAAAATGTTCTTACTTATTTAAATATTCACACTTTTCAATTTCAATCATTCAGTGAAATAAGAATAATACAGCTTTAATTTATTTAAATAATTTTTCAGTTGAGTTAGTGCCTTTACAAAAGACAAGTCGAAAACAATTTCATGGTGATTCGTCACGTTATCCACTTGAACGGCGGTACTATTCGTCTCTAACCTTGAATAATATTTTTATTTGTTTTGTAAACCGAATAATTTATTACAAAAATAACCATTCTGTGTTATTCCGACAAACCTATCTACATATTGCTTAAGTATAGCAACATAATTTTGCGTATAGGGTAAACGAAACATCCTTTTTGCGATTTCGCAGAAAAACTATTAGCCGTAATTTTCTGCCTCTATTTTCGACCAAAGTTTGTGCGCCTCCATGTTTGCTAAATTACATTGACTGGAATAAAACTTGAGAACTTCTTTTAACTTGAACTTTCTTAAGCATCTTGATAGTTGAGTATTTTCTTATTTACAGACTGAGAGTCGGATTACTCTGACTACTGGAATTTTGGTTTAACTACCTTTCCATTGGTTTTTATACGGATTTGACAAATGCTTCAAACAATATGTAGGTAAATTAAATAAAAAGATACTAACTTTGTTAGTCATACTGCTCCGGAAAGCACGAGAAGTTAGTCCCGGTTGTTAGGTCAAGTTAGGGTTAGACCTTAGGGTGACCTGAAAAACTTTTTAAACTAGGTGAGCCACAGCACTATACTGATCAGAAGAAGAAGTAATAGTATTTACAATTTTCCCAGGTGATTTTCGAGTACTGTTATTTTTTAATTCTCTTACCTTGACTTTACGACTATAGTACAATAGTCTTGGTCGCAAGGAGACTCAAGTTATAGTACTGGTATATAACTAAGTTATCGTATTAACCAACGACCCTATCTACCCATAGGGTCGTTTGTTAATACGGCTGTAAGTTAGTCAACTTTTGTCACATTTTCGCTGATGTTGATTGTCACTCACAAGAGCAAGACAAAGCATAAGATTCATAAGCCACGCATAGGGTCGTTTGTAAATACGGCTGTTAGAAGTAATTGTACTAGTATTTTATGCAACAATGTTCTGCACATCAATTGTCTAAAGTCCGTACAGATTAGAACAGATAATGCTAGGAAGCTATCGAGGCAGGTCGTGTAGATGGAATCGTGAGGTCTGCTCGCCCTCGGGCCGCGACCCTTGCATTATGGTGTTGTAGTCTTGAATACTTATCGTCATTTCGATAGATTGCACCTAATTTACTTGCCCTGTCTGTTCTTCTTGTTCTATTGTTTAACCTTTACTTTGGTACTTCTTGATGGATGTTAATGTAGGCACTCTCATTCTAATCACTTAGCTGTGAAACAATAGGTTGAATTTTGCGTTTGAATGAAAAGTTTTGTACCAAGTGCCTAAATACAAAAATCCTAGCGATTAAAGGGCAAAGTTTGTATCCCTATATTCCCACGGAATCGAGATTTACGCAGGTGAAAACTCGGATCACAAGTAGTATCCTAATAAATATTTAATTATGTAGGTATGTAGGTAGGTAGCTATAACTCAAAGACCTAACTGTAGTTCTATGCTACAGACAGCAGTAGATAATTTGCTTCTACCATTTGTGTATTGTTGTTGGCCAACGTCTCGCATATAATACTTGTATACTGTTTATGGTACAATAAAATCATGAATCTTAGTAATTTTGCCTTTGATGTTAGTGTTTATTGGGTTTCTTGTTAAGTTAAGTGACAAATGTTTAAGTTAGGCACTACGTGCTACATTTTGGACCATATCGTCGCTCGCACTTACTTTTTACTACCTCACGAGCGTGAGACTATGTACTCAAACGCTGGCTTATCCCATATTAGCACCATTTTTTGGGTTCCGTACCCAAAGGGACAATTTTACTAAGACTGTCTGTCCGTTTGTCTGTCACCAGTCTGTATCTCATGAACCGTGACAGTTGAAATATTCACAGATAATGTATTTCTGTCAATTCTTTGGGTAGATTTACATAAATCTATAGGTACTTACATATATCCTAATGAAATGTAATTTACAGAATGACACTGTGTTTTACTATAACAGTAAAAGTAACTGTATTGTTATGTAATATTTAACTAGAAACAATTTTATTGGTTCCACGCATAACTTGAATAATAATGCACGCAAATGTAGGCAGTTGACGTAGAGAATGAATAACGACAACAATTACAGGAAGTCTTTGTAAATGCCGTTCCACACCAGTAAGGTGAACAAATAGTAATTGCAAGTGTCGAATTAGTTTTTAATTGTAGTGTGTTGGGCACTAAAAAACTATTAAACACGTTTTACTTTCATTTATGGAAGCGATATAATTATTGTTTAAAGAATCGAGCATTTGTCGGGTAGAAACATGATGATTTATGATTTACGAATTATAATGTGACAGCGCAGTTACTTTTAATATGTCCGCTATTAATATTGCTCTACGGTGAAAGAAAACATCGCGAGGAAAATCGCGTCTTAAAATCACGTACCCACATTGTGCAATGGTCTAATAACGAGGCTACGGACGCAAAAACCTTGTAAAACCTGCCTAATCTCCCAGATCCCTAAGTCGCCTTTCACGACACCCACGGGAAGAAATGGGGTGATACTATTCCATGGCGCGGGGCTACACGGCATACGATAGTTAAAACCAAAACGCGCTCACCTCAGTGTCAGTGCGAGGTTTAAAAACACAACACACGCGGTGTCGGCAATATTAAACTTGATGTACAGAACAAACTGAGGTGTAATAGATACGTCTATTTATGGTGCTTGTTGTGTGTGTTTCAGAATACGGAAAGTACCAGTGAGTTTGTCCCGGTGGTGACAGCAACATGCAAGACCGGAGTGATGTCGATCAAAATCAACTTCAACCAGCCCTTCAATGGAATCGTACACGCGAGAGAATTCAGGTTCGATTCTCTTTTTATGTATTTTGTATTGGTCGTAAATCAATCAGCTCGTTCTAGCTCTAAGTATCATCATCATCCGAGCGGTGTTCCCGGTTGCATCCCTCTGGAGAGCCCAGGGTCCGCTTTCCTACTTTAACGTCGCCACTTCGCACGATCTTCGGCATCCCGCGTAGTGAGGCCATTTGCACGCATATCCGATCTTACGACGTCAAGCCAGCACTTCTTGGGTGTTCCCAATCTGCCGCGGCCGGGCGGAGGCGCCATAGCAAGACATTTGATCATTAGTTCTAGCTCTAAGTACTGGGAAGATAAACCTACTGATCATCAATCACCAGAAATTGTTCAAGATAAAATTATTAATCTGTTTCTTTTTTCGATTTCTAGAACACCAGCGTGTATGACGATGGGTAATGGGACAGAATCTCTAACCTACGACATAAACCTTATAGCTCCACAAGGTTCACCTGATTACTGTGGAGTCTACTGGAATAATGTAAGTTTAAACAAGTGATAATCGTATTTTAAGTAGGTATTTAATGTAGTATAGATTTTTCTTCTGTTTTCGTGATGTTGTATTGCAATTAAAGACAAACGTTCCAGTCAATCCTAAAGAAGGGACCTGTAAAGGTCTCGAAACGTTGAGCGTTGAAACAATGCCAAAAGTAATTTATAAACACCACGCGATTAAAACCGAAAAATATCTGTAATTTTAATGTAGATATGTTAAATATTAACGTATTACCGTAGAGATGAACTCTTAAACCTTTTAAATTCACTTTAAATTACAATTTCAAATAGCATTCACTCTCTCTGTAAATTCCATAGAGTGTGAAAGTTAAAATTAAATTACATCTAATTAGAATTACTTATAGTAGCGTTTAGATATACATTATTTGAAGAATGAAAGTATTCGCCCTAGTTGTCGTCTGTTCGGAGAACTACTTTAGGAGGTGATTATTTTCATTGTATACACACACACGTTACTAAAATTTCCAAATCGAATGCATATTTTGATAAAATAAAAATTAGATTATCAAATCTCTTTTATGTTAATTTATTTCAGTACAGGGCAAGGACCCTACTCTAAGAGGCAGTAGGACGCCCTCCGAATTAACGAATATCCCATGTCTTTGGACCGTGGTGAGTCCTAGGACATGTCGGTTTACTCACGATGTTTTCCTTCACCGTAAAAGCGATGTTATTAGCTCTCATCACTTTTCCTTAATGAAAAAGACATCGGTGCGCAGTCGGCCAGGATTCGAGTCCACGATCCTCGGATTGAAACTCGGGCTATCTCGTTTGGTATTGCTTTTTTTTCTGGTCCAACCCATTTGGAAGAAATTCTTTAAACGATGGTAACAACTGCATCAGGATCCGTTGCGTGATTTAGAAGGAGTTAACGAATACACAGACAGAACACACGTCAAAAATGAATTTGTTTGTACTGATGTACCAGGCAATCATAAATCATAAAGATGTACCTATTCTTCGCAGCGAACGGATGAACGATCTCTACCGCTAGCAGTCCGCGTGCACCGGACCCTAGAGCTGGCAGACGATAAGTTCTACGTCATCACTTGCGGCAAGGCTGGCTTTAGAAACGCCAGGTAATTGTCAACCAAACATCCTTTATGCAACAAGTACCTACCTAAATAGCAAAGACTTATATACATTTATTCGTAAGGAGAAGTCTATAGGTTACGTCGACGCTTATCCAAAGAGATGCAAACCGAACTTTTTATTTCACCTTATGTTAGCTTTTTGCATAGGTACTAGAAATTCATAATGAGCACAAAAAACGAAATCGTTTTTTTTGGTAGTCTTCAGCGAGTTTATGACGTGCAGGAAATACGGTTTGCACCTCTTTGATAATCGCTGTATGTATTGATCAAGCGGTAGGGCCGCCCTTTCAAACTTCTTCATTACTTTGACTACTTTATGTTTTGTTTTCTTTTCTTGTGCAAATATATTGATCTGACTCTCTAACTTTTTTACACTGCTTTTTAAATACTTGTTATTTTTAGTATAGATCTATGCTAAGGAGCTTTTTCTTTTCTTTAACTACTTTGGGTTCTGATTACATTCTTAATTATATGTTGTGCAATTGATCTATGTATATGAAAACTTTTACCTTTAAATTTAAATATTGCCGACGTTGTACACAGCGCAATCTAGCCCTAAACTAAGCACTAGGCTTGTACTATGGGCACTAGACAACTTATATACTACATATAACACGTTTTTTTGGAAATACATACCTACATATGATACATAGGATCACACCCTACACCCTAGAATCTTTAAGATCCTATAGGATCTTATCTTTAACTTCCATACACTGCTTCCTAAAACCCTGTCCGTACGTATAGATCTATGCTAACAAGCGGAAAGGCTTTGATGGAAACCCGCAGCGAAGCGCGTGACGATAACATTGTTTGTTCTACAAACTAGATACGCAATACGTTCAGGAAACAGGAATGATAAACTGGTATTTGTTAGTTTAACTTAGGTACCTACCTTTCTCTGCTCAAACCAGAGTGTTCGAGTACTGCGCAAATAAAGATTTTAGTTAAGCTAACATATTGATAACCGTATTTAAAATTCGAAAACTATTAGGTACTTACGAAACTTACCTTAATTTAAAAAAAAACCCATACCTAAGCGCTCCCGAGGGGGAAGATATTCCGGGTTGCATCCGTCTTGGGAGCGCAGGGTCCGCTAAAATCCCAAATTATTTGGGGTCGCGTGGGCACAGTAGGTACTTAAGTCATCTTTGACCACACCTAATACAAATAGATTTAGCTAAATTTTTACGGTCGGCTGCATGCCTGACAGCAAATCTCTTTTGGACCAAACAGTAACCATGCTAGAACTTAGACCACATGTCCTTTGAGCACAAAGGTTCATTCTATCAATTATAAATACATTTTTTCTAATTTCAGGAACGAAACTTCTCTAGTCTCTTTACGAGTATTGAACGACCAAGGACGAAAAGTACTGAACGCGGCATACGGTCTGCCATACACGCTCAGAGCTGAGATGAGCAAACCTGATGGTATGTATGTAATGTCATACAAACAAACACAAGTACCTACCTAACAAACAAACAACGTTTGTATATACTATACAAACTTTCACCTTTAAAATATTAGTAGTTTCTTACATAACTTCGTACCTACTAATTAGGTCCTGACACTAATCCAGATAGGTATAATAAAAAAAATCTCCTATTTCTCTTTTCAGGAGCACATGGAATAAGACTGAAAAATTGTTTCGCGTTTAACTTGCGAAACAGTACTGCAGATCTTTTGGATAGCAGAGGGTGAGAAATAACCTATTACTAGAGCCGCCGTTCCATTGGGCAAGTTGCCTGGCGTACCACTAAGTTCAATATTTAAGCTAAAATTGGCAAACGTCAAAGTGCACGACTGGATTAATTGGCGATTTTAAATCTCTATGGTCGACCTGGACAACCATATTTCTACCTGCACCAATGTATACAAAGAACAACTTACAAATATATTTCTTTGGTATAGGTATAGTATAGTCTAGTAGATGGCTTCTAAAGATTTTTATACATTTGATACAGTTGTCCATTGAAACAATCATCGATAGTAGTGAAGTCTGAGAGCGGGACAGCGGAGTTGGCGATAGCCGGCATGTTCCGCTTTCCGGACTCTTCACAGATGAACTTCCAGTGCGATATTGGCATTTGTAAAGGTAAGTTATTTAAGATTTTTTCTTAGAAATCAAACACTTTTTTTAGGATTTTTCAACGTCTGACGTTTCGAAGACTTTACAGCACCTATCTCCTGATCACAGATAGAACGGTCAGTAACGTCCATTTATTGTATTTGGTGTCCGGTGCTAATTTTTCGTTTCATATTTCAGCGAGCACGTGTCAAGAAGTCGATTGCTCAGAGGGAAGTAAATCAGAGCCGACAGATGAAGAGGGAACAGTCACGGCTTCTACTGGAATATTCGTTCTAGATCCCAATGATAGCACAGGTAACAGCCAACTTAATTAGGATGGACCTTGATCACTTGACAACTTTTCGGATGATCAAAAATCGATGCAATTTCTTTGTACCTATTATTTGTGCTTTTACAGAGAGTAATTTTTTTTTTCAATTGACTTGTTGCAAGTCAATTAAAATAACTATGTATTCATATTACAGTGGCAGCGTTATCCTGTATGGAGGGCAACATCCGTCCGCTGTGGCTGCTGTACCTGGCCATCGCTCTCGGAGTGATGTTCGCCGTGATGCTGCTCATCAACTGCTTCCTCTGCACAGCCATGACTTGCTCCTGTGCTAGGACTGATGTAAGTTTGGTAGTATTATCCTGCCTGTATGGAGGGTGACATGAAGTGACATCCTTTCGCCGTGAATGCTGTACTAAATAAGATCGTTGGTTGCAATTTACATACCTATCTATTTCTAATGAACTTTTGTCTATTTTTCAGGTTATAGAGAAGGATCCTTCGGTAGTAGAAGATTACGATCCGTACCGAAGTTGGCATGGAAGCAATTACGGGGGCCGGTATCCATCGTCCACTATCCATTCCACGAGGTATTTTTTTTAATATCTAAAGGAGGTCGGCTGAATTGGGCGGAGATAGACAAGTTATCAATATGTTCATAAAATATTTTGTATTTTTCTTTATTTTATGAGCATTTTAGATTTTTCCTACAACTACGGAATGATTTTTTACCATAAAATCGTAAAAAACCTCAATAAAAATCTACCATTTGCGGTCCTTTCAGATATTGAAATGTTTTAATAATTTAATAAAATCGATTTAATAATCGATGTCAGATCGATATTGTATCTGTGGCAGATGTTCGAGTGTTTGATTGACAGCTCGCTTTCTGTCATTCTCTTAGCTTCGCTTTGGGGATTTTGTGTTCGGTGTATTTTTGTATGTTTTTCGAGTTTTTTTCAAATCGACAACCTAGTGCTACGTTTACGGACTGATTGATCTTGCTCACACGACTAAACTTGGCATTCCTGGATTTTGATTTGGATAACTTGAACGATATACTTACTTATTACATTAATTAAGGTTATTAAATTGACAATTAGTTGATCAAGTAAAATTCCAAATATCTCACTATTATTTTTGTATAATTTTAATGGGGTTAGAAACTAAAAGGTCGAGGCAGGTGGCGCTAGTGTGGCACGGCCAGATGCCGACAAACTTCAACTGTGATTGCATGTGTCTTTAGCAATTTTATGAATTAAAATGTATTCAACGTGGAGTATAATCCAATTAAAAGGGGAGCTGAGAAAAAGGAATGCGTCTACTAGCAGAAAAAAAGCTGCTTTGACTGAAAGGTTAGTAAAAAAGTGCATTTTAGTGTTTGTTTGTTATGTTTTACAAAAAGGCTTTGTACTGATTTATATGTTGAAAATATGTAAAAACCCTTTTGTAAAAAGTACCTACATGTTGAGATAAGTATACGTGCTTATTTTCGGGGTCGTACGACTTGTAATTTTTATGATTTTATTAAAAATAAGTCTTTGTTTACAAATGGTTGACAAGGGTATTTTTTTCATGGATTTTCTATGTTTTTGTTTTAGGCTAGAGGCGTACGACAGAAACAGTATTATTGGAGTCGAAGAGGAACTCGATGACGAAATTCCTGAGTTTCCTGATATAAGTCACTTTGGAGATGTTAACGCTAGCACCAATTTACCACCGCTCGGCTGTCCAAACACCACATCCAAGAGTTTGCGGAGAGGTTTCAAGTACCTACCACCCAAAGGTCGTCTGTTATATGAAAGCAGAAGTTTGGTTACTCTTGGTGTTGCCTTTGAAAGAAACTATGCCTACTTTCATGTGCAATGCAAAGCACAAATGAAGAAACTACTTTACATAGTTTTATTGAAAATAGATTGAAATGGCACTATAGAAGTCGTTATTGTGAATGTGCCGCTGGAAGTGGTTTGTAGGCACATTGTAAGCACATCTGTTTGTGTAAAGTTTGGTGTAAATCTGTTGCCCGGTCCAGCCTAGCTGACGGACACGATCTAAGCATAGTTAATAATAAATATTAGTCTAACTTTGCTATCTAGAGTCTGTGTACACAGGAACGTTTTGATACCTTTTTTAATTTTAGATTTTGATAAGACAGTAGTTTCACAGTAACTTTTTAACACATTAGAATGACAAATCACAAAAACATCTCAGTCAATCCTGAAGAAGAGACATGTAAAGGTCTCAAAGCGTTGAGCGTTGAAACAATGCCTGAAGTAATAAAATAAACACCATGTGATTATAACCGAAAAATGTCTTTAATATATAAGTAAAATTTCCTTCATTTCATAATATTTTCTCTAAAGTTGCAGCATTTATTATTTTCGGTTTGTATTCTGCTAGGTCCAGGTGCTGTATCTAAGCACTGTCTCCTTCTGCTTCTTTCTAGACGTCTGTTTAACCGTTATTGGTCTTCTGGCTTTATTTCGGTAATTACTTTGGTAAAAGAAAATATAGAAGGAACTGCTGTTTTCCTCAATACTTTTTATTTATTTTCATCACCTGAATGAATGAGAAAATGTGGATAAGGTAAGATAAGGACCCTAATTTACACAAAGCTTGGCATGAGAGAAACGTCTGTGATGATCACTGATCGATGATCATTGATGATAGGTGGAAAATACTGTAAAAACTAAGGAATGGTCTATTCCTAAGAGAATATACATTCTCATACAGACTATCGTTACAATAGTAAACTATTATAACCTTCGATCAATAGGTAGGTACCTACACTAGTAGTTTTAAGAAAGGAAACGTTTTACCTGTGTAGGAATTTCTCTCAAAAAAATCATTAAGTTTAAAATGGGGAGCACATAACCTTAAATAGTTACCAGGTCGATTTTTCTCCTCATAGCTTTTATCCACTGTTTTTTTCTTTTGGCATCTTTGGGGAATAAATGATTTGCTATGTTTTTGCAATCCACAGCTGAACAAAGCGTCATTTTGTAAAATTATCTCAAAATAACCATGTTTGTTTACGAAAAAACTATGAAGGTGTCAAATAAAGGCAGACGTGCTACAGTAGCGCCATCTGAAGTGAGCAAATGGCAGTTTTAAACCTCATTAGTAATAAATCTAGATTCCAAACTGCTACTGTTCATCTCAGTCCACCTTCCGTCCGAGGTTCTATGAAGAGTTGCCGATCTCCTTTCATCTTCAAAAGTTGACTTAAGAAAAAAAGTATAAAAGCAGCACGCTTTCTAGCCACACACTAAAGGCATATTTAGGTAAAAGGCTGGCGAACCAGCACTACCCAACAACACATGTAAACTTGCGCTGAGGAGCCGCCTGCGCAAATTCGCTGGACGCAAGCTTTTTACGTAAATACTCGTACGTAAAAAGTACTTATGTTTGTAATCCTACTTAATATTATAAATGTGAAAGTTTGTATGGATGTTTGGATGTTTGTTACTCTTTCACGCAAAAACTACTAAACCGATTGCGATGAAACTTGGAATATAGGTAGCTGGACACCTAAAATAACACATAGGCTACTTTTTATCTCGTAATTCCCGCGGGATCGGGACTTACGCGGGTGAAACCGCGGGGCGCAGCTTGTTAATAATATGAGAACTGGCCACAGACGTGTGTGTGTCATACATATCCAAGGTTCCAGATAAATATGATAAACAAATAAGTAATTGTGTCATTTGTTCCAGATCAGTGTCAGATAACAGTGACCACTACGCCATAGTGCAGTCGAGGCCGGGCAGTCGGCACTCCGGCGTGCATCGCAATAATAGGCATTAAACAGGTACCTAATCTAAACACTATTTATGTATTCTGTGTCTAAAGGTACTAAAGGTACGGTAAGGTACTAAGGTATAAAGAGGAAAGATTTGTTTGAAAGGAATAGGCTCCGAAACTATATAATAGCCTTTTTTTATTCGGACAACATTTTTACATTACATTCACATTTCAATTTCTACTTATTTTTGATGTTATATTAAGTATGTATTTTTTTGGATTGTTGATTTTTTTCTTTTTCTGTTTTCTTGTCCGTTTGTCCATTGACAAAGGCCTCCTCCAATCCTTTCCAAGTCTCTCTTTCTCTTGCTTTCCTGGTCCAGGTAACTCCGACCAGGTCTTTAATATCATCTACCCATCTTCTACAAGGTCTCCCTCTTTTTCTAGTTAGGTTTCTTGGATACCAGGTCATTAATGTTTTGGACCACTTGTCTTTCCCTCTGATTGTATGACCTGCCCATGTCCATTTCAGTTTTCTTATTGTTAATGTTACTTCTTTAGTTTTTGTATACTTTCTTATTATTTCTGTTCGTATTTTGTCAGAGAGCTTCTTCCCCGTCATACTTCTATCCATTGCATTTTGACATGTCTGCAGTTTTTTTGCTAGAGCTTTCATAAGGGCCCAAGTTTGGCAACCATAGGTGAGAACGGGAAAAATGCAGGTATTGAGAAGTTTGCTTTTTATAGATATGTTACCTCTGCTTTTCATTATTTCCTTGAGTGCCCAGTAACTTTTCCAAGTCTTTCCTATTCTTATTTCTATTTCCATTTGAGTTAAGTCTTCTGGTGAAATAATTTGGCCCAAATATGTGTATTCAGTAACATAGTCTATTTTTTTGTTATTTATATTGATTGGTTCTGGTACCCCATTTGTCATAACTTTTGTTTTATTTGTATTCATAACTAATCCCACCACTTGACTTTCTTTGTCCAGGGCGTTAAGCATGTTTTCCAGTTCATTCTTTGTTTGTGCCAGAATAATAAGGTCGTCCGCAAATCGAAGATGTGACAAATGTTCTCCATTTATTTCTAAACCCTGGTAGTCCCAATTTAGCTTGCGAAAAACTTCCTCCAGTACTGCTGTAAACAGTTTTGGTGACAGTGGGTCTCCCTGTCGAACTCCTTTTTTAATTCTAATTTCCTCGCCTTCTTTCTCCAGTTTGATTGTAGCTGTACTGTTCTGATATATATTTCTGATTATTCTAATGTATTTGTGAGGGATGCCCTGATGCTAGAGGGCTTGCCAAATCTTTACATGCTCCAGTGAATCAAATGCTTTGCGGTAGTCTACGAAACAGCAGTAGAACTCCATGCCATATTCTTTGCCTTTCTCAAAAAGTTGTTTTATGACATAAATGTGGTCTAGTGTCGAGTAGTCGCTTCTGAACCCAGCTTGCTCTTTGGGTTGATTTTCATCCAGTATCTTCGACATTC
The DNA here is from genome assembly GCA_958496205.1 of Idaea biselata. Classification (NCBI taxonomy): domain Eukaryota; kingdom Metazoa; phylum Arthropoda; class Insecta; order Lepidoptera; family Geometridae; genus Idaea; species Idaea biselata. The sequence goes on from OY292399.1 coordinate 18,223,100, forward strand.
TATTCAGGATTATCTTGGAGAAAATTTTGTAGATGTTCGACTTAAGGCTGATCGGTCTATAATTGTTAATGTCGTTTTTATCTCCTTTCTTGTGAAGTAGAGTTATTGTCGATGACAGCCACTGGTTTGGGATTTGTTCAGTCTTCATTAACTTCTTCGTTAAATAAGTACTTGAGTATGGGAACAGAACCAACATGAGGGACTACCTCGAATCACCAAAAAACTAAGAAATATTGGATTCCGGAAGAAATATAAAAACAAAACGAATATACAAACAAAACAACTGAAACTCCCCCAAGCCGGCTAGTCACCGTGGGGGAAAATGACTACTACCCTCCAAACTCCCAGCAAGCAACAAACAATAAGGTTAACAAAAAACTCTTAAAAAATAATACCCTACATATAATTGCATACAATGTCCTATCGCTAAAGTCAGATGAAAAACTTACAGAACTCATACTCGCTTTGGAAAACATAAACTGGAACATCATTGGGCTTAGTGAAGTGAGACGTGGGGGCGAAAGTATAGAAGATTACGGAGATTTTATATTCTACCACAAAGGGGAAACGCCAGGTGAACGTGGCGTGGGCTTCTTGGTCAAGCAAAACATGAAGAAGTATATTGATGAGTTCATAGGAATATCAGAGAGAATAGCTATTCTAAACTTAAAAATGCCATCAAATGAACAATGGTCACTGATTGTGGTATACTCACCTACAGAACTGTCTTCTGTCACAGAAATAGACGCCTTTTACTCTCTACTCACTAAAGCTATAAAAGAGAATGCACACAGTAATCTGATAGTAATGACTTTAATGCCCGCACTGGAAGTAGAAGAAATGGGGAAGATTTAATATTGGGCCCTCACTGCTCAGGCACAAGAACGCGAAATGGTGAAAAACTCATTCAGATGGCATACGAAAATAAATTAAAAATTCTTAACACTCAATATAGAAACCGGCCATCAAATAGATGGACTTGGCTATCTCCGGGTAGTCGTTACAGAACTGAAATCGACTATATTCTATCGAACAGAAACAATTTATTTCAAGATTGCAGAGTCATAAATAATCTAAACTTCAATAGTAACCATCGAGCAATCAGAGCAAAACTCACCCTCAATAATTCCATAAATAGTAGACCCTTTAAAGCTAAGCCACAAAACTCAATAGCAAATATTGACACTGACCAACTAAAGAACAAACTAGTCCACTTCATTGAAAGCACAAAATATGTTAAAATACAAGAAAAATACAATAAACTACAAAACATACTGAATACAAAAACAAACAAATGTAAAAGTACTGATATGGAAAAAAAAACATGGTTATCAGATAAAACAAAGAGATTACTGGATACAAGGGCAAAGTTATTTAGTATGTCAGTCAAAACAAAAGATATTAGAGAAGAAATAACAAAAATTTGTAAGCTAATCAACAAGAATATAAGAAGGGATAAAAAGCAGTTCAGACTACAAACATTAGAAGACTGTATAAAGAGGACTGGAGGTATAAAGAAAGCTATGAAACAACTAACAGATAAAAAGGATTGGATACCCAGTATGAAAGCAGCAGGAGCTAAAAAAGTTACCAGTAGACAGGACATAATCTCGACAGCTACAACCTTCTTCCAAAATCTATATTCAAGCCTAAATACTGTACCACCAACAAATTTGGATGGAGAAGAAGATATTTCAGACATAATGCTTTCGGAAGTGGAAGCAGCCATAGCTTCTCAAAAGAAAAATAAAGCCCCAGGTGCAGATGGTATAACAAATGAGCTTCTTATAGCAAATAAAGATACTTTTGCACCCATACTCAGGCTCCGAAACTACTACTACTTAAATAAAATCTTTAACCAATAGAAAGCTACATTATCGATAAGTAAAATATGCTACTTTGATCCTGATACACCCACGGAATCGAGACTTAAGCGGAGAAACCGCAGAAAGCAACTAGTTACAAATAATTTTATAAATTTTTATTCATCCTTACAAAAATTTTGGGCACTGACCTCCATAGTAGGTACAAGTCGCTGGATGTCATTTTGTATGGTATAACAATTTCAGCGTACTTGTATAGTTTCATTTCAGTGATTTTGGGGTTCATATTGCTAGTGTGAGATTTAGCAATCATAATGGTGAAAAGCTCCAACTCTAGGTATTTGTTTTGAACCTATCTGAACTTGTTCGAACTGATTTAAAATGAAAACTTATTTCTATTTCAGATAATACCTAATAGATCCAACGAACTGTGATGAAATTAGGGACCAGTGAACAAAAACGATTGAATGCAAAATATCAATCGATAGCGAAATCGAAGCATGCAATATACTGAACAATAAAACGGTGCTCTTGTAAAGTCTAACCGACTAAGAAGATTGTATTACGTTACTATAATTAACAGACTGCGAATAATTTACGGCAAAAGCCCAATTATTTACATTGAATTGCGAACTTATAGAAAAGCAATTTAAAAAACGGCCCTGATGCACTCTAAAGAAAGACCTCAAAACTTCAAACGTTTTTTAAACAAAGTTTTAGGAACTTACCGTTCATAGGTCTGATCATTCGATGTAAATTATTGCGCTTTTTAGCACACACAGAACCGCTATGTGTTTTAAGAAATACAGACTAAGAAACATAACTGCTATAATTATGTGTTTTCGCAGATATTTAACTTCGATAACTTTGAAGTAGGTATTGCACGATTGGATATATCGTTATCCGAAGTCTATTAATCGCAGTAACGACGCAGTTTATATGACTTTATATAAGAAATATTAGAATAAGACAATAATATTTAAGACTACACTTAGTAACGTTACCTAAAGAGTACTTTATCAATTTTTAACTCTTATAAATCACGTTGTGCCATTTAATTGAAAGTACCTTGGAATGGTGTTAATGAAACTTATAATATTATGTATTTAATAAAAAAATATGTATAGGTACTTAAGTAGGTACTTATACTTCTTCTCATCCGAGCGATTTTCCCGGTTGCATAAGTTACTTAAGTACTTATACTAAATTCAATAAAGTATTTGTACTCTTTTAAGTAGGACTAAAACGCAACGAATCCGTCCAAACTGTATTTAAGGTTATATGTCGGGATAAATGTATTGATTCAGGTCTCCAGCTCCTACGCATCAAGCTTCATCGCAATCGGTTCAGCAGAAACTATTATTTAAATTATTTCAAATCTAATATAATTGAAGTACCTACGTTAAGAAGAGAGGATAGCTTTTCTTTCTGCATCCTAACGTACTCGAATGTTTCCACTTTGGATAAGGATAACTACGATCGACGAGTATAACAGATATTTTATGGCAGAAACATATTTTGTTTTGTCTTTATCTAGGGAGGAAACAGCCGACTACGTTTGTATGGAGAAAGTGTAGTTATCCTTCCCTCTTAATTAAAATGAAAATTGAAGGATATAGTACTATTGTATGTGTGTCTTCTTTTAATAACAGGGGTCGTGACCCCTTTTAGCTGGACCTAATGCTCGGAGCTGTTGTTCATTTATTTAAACAATTGAAAAATAAATGAATAACATCCCACACAACAAAAATCACTAAGATTTTTTGATAATGTCATGTATATATACTTATCAGGTGTGATCTGATAGGGCAAGGGCTCTGCTCAAAGAAAATTCACTAGAGTGCGTTTCATCTTTATTTACCTATGCTGTCATGTTGGTAGCAAAACAAAAAAGTGCAAAATACAAAAAATTTAATGTGCTAGTACCTTGAATTTAGGGGGATTTGTGTATAAAGAATGAATAAACGAATCTTCCTGTATTCAAGGTTTAGGGTATAGCACATTCAAGATATTAAGGCAAGACTTTTTTGTTTTGCTACCAACATGACGGCATCTATACATATAATAAAATCGTAACTCAGCGGTGTCTGTTTTTGGAAGATATAAAAAAAATATAAATTGTATGGGTATCTATGAACGCAGTAGAACCTATTTTTCTGTTTTTCTGGTTGTCTGTTTGTCTGTTTGTCTGTTTGTCTGTTTGTGTGTGCCTTTGTGCCCGCTAATCTCAGAAACGGCTTATCCGATTTTAACCAAATTTGGTATGCAGATAGCTTTAGATCCCGATTAACATATAGGCTATTTTTTATCCGGATATTTTGTCCGGTTATCCGGATAAAGTGATTTTTCTGCTTTTACTTAGTTAGTTTGAATGTTGTATTGAAGAAGTATGTTGTGTGGAATCAATACATGACTAACCGGATATCCGGTCGAAAATAAAAAAAACCGGATATCCAGTTTTTTTTCAGGAAATTCCTAAAATACCGTATACCTTTGTCTCTCCATATATCCGGATCCTTCGGACATACGGAAATTCTTTATAATGGTTGTTTTTAACCGACTTTAAAAAAAAGAGGATCTGCTCAATTCTACCCGCATATTGTTTGTATGTGAATATGTTCAAACCGTACTCCGGCATATAAAGTCCGATTTCGATCATTCTTTTTTTATTTGGAAAGTGAGAGTCCCGAGTTGGTCCCATAAATTGTTGGTGAAGATCTGATGAGAACCTTCGGAATGATGAGCAGAATAGCATCCCGCAATGCTGTAAATTACTAATTTTTGGACTTCCATCAATAGAATCGGCTTATTAAGAACAAGGTATAAATTGATGGACCACCTGAAACCACCTTCTCAAAAATTCTTCAGTGATTAAAGTTACGGTTACAATTTTGATCATTTTTAGTGGCAGTCGAAAATTCAATAAAAAGGATTTAAAAAATATAGCTGTAATGGGGCAGTTTTACTAAGTAGATGCTGATTGCATGTAGTTTACGTGGCACGATGGCAGCTGTGGATTCCGATTCGAGGGTTCCGCGTTCGAATCACAGACCGGCGCATTCCCTTTTTAAGGAACGGTGGCCTACCGAGCCGAGTGATGGCTTCCGATTCGGCGGCTGCGCGTTCGAGTCACGAGTCCCGGACACGACGTTACGTTTTACCCTCCAGATGGTCGTCCACCTTGCCGTTGTGAGGGGACTCAGTAGCTGAAAGCTAAGAGGCGCACGAGGTGGGAAACCGGGCTTGCCTGGCTTCTAATCCGTAATCCCGCGTCAGCGGGCTCGGGGGTCCTTTCCGCAAGAAAGGGGCCGCATGGAAGTATTAAAAATCACTATAAAAAATCACCTCAGCCTCTGGTGGTGAACTCGGTGAGGGAGGGGGGGCTTTATCACCGGCTTTGGGGACCTCGAGACGGTGGCGTGACCGTGCTGAGGGAGGGGAAACGGAGAGGGATTGTCTATCGGGCAGAGGTAGAGATGAGGCTTGGAAAGGCCGCCGTTGTCGGGTAAGCCTATGGTAGGGAGCCCAACGAGAGTGGCCTGACAGTGCATAAGGTGCAGTTAGGGCATGAATCCCGGGATCCCGGGATATCGTAATCCCGGGATCTCGGACGCAAAAGTTCGATATTATAATCCCGGGATTGAGTGATCCGATATCGAGATTTGAGCAATTTACTATTTGGGTATAAATTAAGGTTTTTAGCTATATTTTTCCTCATGGAATGATTGAATAGAACTATTAAAATTAAACCCAAATTAGTCTACCCCTGAGGAAGAGATCTGTAAAGATTTAGAAGCGTTGGGAATTGGTAAAATGTTTAAAACAATAAAGTAACGTGATTCATTGCAATTTTTAAGACAATTATTTTTTATACAAACTCGCATGCAATTTTTTTCTGCTAAAAACATTTTAGTGGTGCGCCTAGAATTTGGCGCGAAAGTTTAGACACTTTCGGGTTTAGGCTATTTGTCCGCCATATTTCCAAAATGATGGGGTGGACGGCCCTCGGGGTAACTTATTTACGTAATGAAACCACTTGAGTCTTAAATATATTAAATATTTTAGATTTAACACATTTTAATTGTATTTTAACGATATCTAAAATCTCAGTATCAATCCCGGGATCGCGGGATTGAGCTCTTAATATCGATATCGTCCCGAGATTGAAAACCTTCTGATATTGCATGCCCTAGGTGCAGTACCCACGTAAAAAAAAGATATCATTTAGTTAAGCTACCCAACTTCAGCTTACATAACAGAAAGTCAGTTGCACTGTATGTTGGAGAGCTTATTTTTATTGTTTTGTCCCTAATTCGAAGTCGGGTTTTGATTTTTTTGAATTTTCGATAAAGGCTACTTCTTATTATAAGTAATGCGTATAAGCATGCAACACGTTACCTACCGCTGCGCTGTGCAAAATCTACACTTAAATAGACTCTGCTATGATTCTCTTCTGTTCAGCAACAGACTTCCCTGATCGTCCGTTCAAGTGTAGACCTTTGCTCAACGATGGGTAGGTAGTCCGAAAAACGCTGATGAAGTCGCGGGCACAGCTAGTAGGTAAATAAAGATGAAACGCACTCTAAAAATCATTTCATTTTTGACGTTTTGACAGACAGGACCATTTAGTTTGATCCTTCTATAAGCGGTCATGGTATCCCATCAGATAGTTCTTTATTTAATTACCACATCAACACTGTGAGTTAGTATTATATTAATATTAATAACACATTATAGGAAAACTTAGACGATTAATTTGTAAGATAATAGTTTTAGAAATAGGAACTATTTTTGTGTATAAAAGCTGCTCAATGTTGTTGGAAAAAAGTTTATGCAACTGAATGAATATACTCTATTTCAGTACCTAACTTAGATCAAAAATGTAAACAAAGAACTTTCAACACTTTCAAATTTTTTGAGATTTTTATTTACATTTTTTATCTAAGTTTCTAAAATAGGGTATACCTAGGTACATTAAGACGAGCGTGTTATTAAGATGTAAAGAGATACTTTACACTTTACGAAATAAGATTCTAAAGAGTTCATATGATTTTTTTATCTATTTCTTAAAATACGTATATTTATTTGCGTGTTATGGTTAGGAACTTCGAAAGTATGTTTTTTGTAAAGTCGATTTATATCACGATATGCAGTATATGTTTGTAAGTATCAATAAATTACTAAACACAATTACTAATTCCGTTGTTTTATTTTTTATACATACCTAGTAGGTAAACTACTCACTTCCTGAAAATGTTAGAAAGTATAGAATAATATTCGGTTTGCACATAAACGATATTTTATTAAAGTGTTTTACACTATTACTAATTATTATAAACACAGAAGGGTACTATAATTTTCTAATGGAGACAAAATACAATGTTATAATTTTATAAATATGTTGTTATAATTTTAATGTAGGCTCTTTGTGGCAAGATGGTTTTTGCTTTTTAACTACTTAGATATATATTTTAGTTTATATACAAAAGTTAATAATATACAAAGATGTTTTAACTAAAATATACAAGGGCTTTTAAAATATAAAGGTTTCTAAAATATTCGACTAGAAAAATAGATTTCAAGACAAAACAATAACCATATAGTTAATAGGTAGTTGTTTATCATGGCAAATTTATATAAACAAAGTTGGTTATAACATTAACGATATTATATAATATAATATTATAATTTATATTTCCTATGGCACTTATCTAATTGCATGTCCTGTGATAATATATTGGAATGATCAGAATTATAAACAGATATGCCAAGTAATGCAATATATCTACAATTTTAAATTAAATTACTTAAATTGAAATTAAATTAAATGTGTACGCACTAAAAGTAAACTAAATTTTAGATATACATTCGTACATGCTTGGAATTTAATAATACAAATGAATTATTTTATTATTGTTATATCAAAATCGTTACTCAACGCTATCTATGATAGATAATGGTTTATTGAAAAATTTGGTCATCGTTATAGACTGGTAGCAAAATAAGTTATTTTGTATAAAATCGAAATGTATAGGTAAATTGTAATAGGTGGGTAAATTGAATAAGAACAAAATTTTAATAATTTGACGTCAGAGATTGTCAATTATAATAATTGCAAATTATTAGTTTAAAAAATGATGTATTTTTCAAAGGATATTATATTCATGTTTTGTTTCGAGTCCTTTTGTGAATTACTAATAATATATAATTAATAACTGGTCATTTTTAAGTTATTAAGTTATTGGTAAGAAGAACTTTACCTATTGTCTGAAACAATTAGATCCATTTAAATATTTTCATTATATATTGCAATATCGAAATCCGAAGAAATTATAGGTTTTATATTACACAGATTATTTAGATTGGAACAAAATAGATACAATTCTTCTAACTTATCTGGACTATATGTTACTGCAATTTGTTGTTGCTAAGAGTATCCGACTCGGATATCTTGTAGTCATGTTGAATACATACTTGAGTCTATTATACAGTGGTTTCATTCATATTGAGCATTGTGTTCGTGACTTTATCAAAGAGTGATCGTTTGTAGATTCTCGCCTGTTCCCGGCCGAGGCCGAGCGGGTCCAAGCCGAAGGTGGAGTCATCGTCGAACCATTTGCTCGCATGCTGGAAATTAATAGAACATTTAATGTTGTAGAGCCTCTAATCTGAGGAAGACGGAATGAAACCAGTTCCGCTGCCGTCTTCTTACGTTTACCCGTCATCCTTGAAGACCTCGCTTCAAGTCACTGGTGAACAGGTCTTTTATATCTTAGAGGTCGTTAGTTACCATGCGATGAGATAGTGGTCAATCGTTTACCTATTTTTTGTATAGATCTACATCATGCAAATGTAAGAATTGATAAAAAGACTGCATATTATAAATCAATCCAGATCTTCTAATCTAACAAATCTGTCTAAAATGCGACCTGAGAATAAATTATTAAAATAACAGCGAAAACTATTACCACAACTTAGAGATTATAGAAGGATTTCCTATCCTGCTTATATCTGAAGATGTTACTGGGTGCACAGAGAGTAAACGTAATCACAGAAATCCCTGGACATAACAGAATAAATAAAAAACCGGCCAGTGTCAGTGGCTGATAATCAGAAAGGTCATACCGGTAGGTTTATGTAAAATATTATTTATTACGATGTATTTACGAGATGTTACAAATACGATACGAAAGGTTAACGCTGCATCCGAATTTATGAGTAGGTCAATAAATTACAAGTTCTGGATTTCGCTACTGTTACAACTGATAGGCTGTAGCGATATCTACTTGTATTAATAATATCATAAAATTATGAAATTCAAATAATTTTCCTGTTATGTTGTTAAGCATTATTCAAACGCTCGACGCCAGACGTTGGAGTTTGATTGAGTTAATTTCATATCAGCATCGCGAAAACCGAAGAAAATCAAATCATAAAATTATTTTTAATAAAAATTTAGATTTCTTTTTAGAAAAGAAGAACAAGTTATACTCTAAAACGGTATTTTTTAATAAACGATATGTGAGCGTTTCACTACTATCTCAGCTGAGATGGTAAGTGATGGTGTGGTCTAAGATGGCATGGCGTTACGACTTAGGCCGGTGGTAGTTACAATCTTCGGCCTTCTACTAAGTAACTTCTTTTGGTCGCTTTTTACGACTGACTACGGTATCCCCTATACCGTAGCCTTGGCCAAGGTATAAAGATATTAGAGTTATTAGGCAAAAAGTGCAAATTTGCAAAATAATACTTTTTCACCAGTTCATCACCCTAACAACAAAGACTTATGTAAATACACGCACCAAAAGCATAACTCACGCAGTCGGTTAAAAACCAGAAACAAAATACTGAAATACATCAAGACCAAAGTTTACAAAACAAAACAGCGAGAACAATGATTTGTTGCCAATTACCTACTCGACATTACCGGAACCGAAAGGCCTCGACCTTGGTTACAACGTTTAAAGCATTTTTCCCGTACGTAAACATACACGCCTTTCGAAAAGTAGTAGTAAGTAGATCTAGTAGATTAAACTGGACAACAGACATAACTTGTTTCAATATGATCTATATAGTTCAAGTGATGGCATATGGGTCTGTTATTACTTTTTATAATAATTACTTATAAAAAAGGTACCTTTGTACTTAACGTTTTGTTTAAGGATATAGTAGTCAATTTAATAGCATAAAAGCTTTGAAAAAATTATACATTCATTATGTACGTTATTGTTTCAAAGTTTGTAGTCCACGCTATAGAATGTATGTCGACCGACAGGGTAGAGACTATACAAACAAAGTTCATGTGCTATCTGCATATTCTGCAATATAGGACTAACATATGCGATTCTAACTATGAGGCTAGAAGTAGAAGGCACCATATTCCTACTCGAAGTCAGGCGTAAAATTTCTGATATCGTATTTTATGGCAAAATTTCGCAATCAAAAATAGATTCATTATACCTCCTATCTATAATCCGATATGTTTTAACATTATATAAATTCACAACTACGAAATGTTGTATAGGCCTTACGGCCGAATACAGAAACGCTACTCATAATTTGAGTTCTACTTAAACAACAAGCAGCTTTCAAACTCGAAAATTCTTATAATAGTTTTAAATTTAGAAGCTGCTCAATTATTTAAGTAGCCCTCAAATTTTAAGTTGCGTTTCTGTATTCGGATGTTAGCATACTAACACATTATATGTGAACATTGTGACATCACATTACCCAATGTTAACTTAGAATTAATTTTATTGAACTGTACAACTCAATGAAGTGATAGTACGCCCACGTTGCATCGATATTCGATTTGCGTCAGACTTTCAGCGTCAATTGGAGCAAGCAACGTCACTTTGTTGACGTCATAGCGAACTTTATCTGGACTAACACTACAATAAATTTGAATATATTCAACGTTTACCTACAATAGATCCTGTTCCTAAAAAGAGATGATAAGTGGGCGCATAAACTCAAAGAAAAATCGTTTACTTGTAGGAACTTCTTCATTTTAAGATGATAAGCGCATAAATCCTTCATCATCTATCATTTCATCTTTGTTGAAATACCAATCGAACATTTAGTAATAAGTGAAATAAGTATAACATATTCTGTCTGTTATATATTTTATATGATAATGTCACCAACCTATTGTATCTATTAAAACTTCCGAAAACGTGTTTTTTTACTTTGAAAATATCACAGAATTGTTATAAATAGAGTAAGGATACCAATTTTTGGCACTCCACTCCAATTTATTGGCACCAAATTCAATTTTAATAGGAAAATGTAATGTGTCAATAAATTTGATTATTTACCCATGTCTTGGTAAAAATGTGGTTTAATTGGAGTAAAACCTACATAAATAGAAAAACTAGGTCAACGTATAATCCATTTTATGCTAAGGCAAAAAATACAGGAGGGTTACTGCGGTTCGTTTCGATACGACATCGATACGATAATACGATGATTCTACTGTCCCATTCTGATAGTAGGGTGACAGTAGAACCATCGTATTATCGTATCGTTGTCGTATCGAAACGAACCGAAGTAACCCCTCCTGGGCATATCGTAAGTTTTATCATAACTTTTTTAAAGTTAAATAGGTAGTATTAATATTCTAATATTGGTTTGTCACCAATGTTGAAATGATTCAGATGAAGTAACACATTCCGCCATTAATTTTACATAAGACGGATGTTCTTGACCATTAGGCCATAGTTCTGGGCAAGGTCGAAGAAACAGCAAATCATTAAATTTAGGTATTCGTATCAAAAATTTCAAAGGCATGTGACATTCTAATCCGGATTTTGTCTCGTATATTGATTTGTTGCTAGGTTGCAAAACTAAGACTTAAACAAGGAAATATTAAAAAAGAACTTTACTAAACAAACTCATAACTCATATACAAGCACTTACACCATGAGGACTAGATTAGTTTCGTAAGGCATTCCTTCTTTTTAAAAAGGCTTTATTATAAAATAGTACATATCGCAGAACACTTTTTATTTTGTTGCCATTACCCATTACCAACCATCTTTAGCTTCAAGTTCAGCTTGCTTTTACCTACTGTTGGGTTTACCTACTGTCTATCTATCTATCTACTTCGTATACTTCATTTTATAATTGTAGACTACGATTTGACACATCTTTCTGAAGAAATAATGTCAGACTATAGTCTGTAATTCAAAAACGTACTGGATCTCGTAGATCTAAGACACTTACCTCTAACTTAAAGTTGACAATGGCAGCCGAGTCCTGATGGGGCGGCACTGTGACCACTTGAGTTGCGGGGAAGTAACCTGGGAAGGTCGCGGTTACTTCATACTGTCCCGGGGTCAATAGACGGTAGTAATCACCGTACGGACCTAGGAACAATTTAACTATTTCAATACGAGGATCTACTTGTATATCTAAATTAGGCCAATGTGATAATTGTAGACCCAAGTTGCAACTATTGCATGCCTATAGTATAGATGCAATAATGTTTTCTGTTTCTATTTTAAAACTGAGAACATCATGTTTCTACGTTCTAATACCTACGAATTCAACGTAATTTAATAATGGCAGCATATTACAATTTCTACTACTACTTAAATTATTATTACTGCAGGTTATTATATTCTGCAATAACATGATTAAAAAATAGAGTTATATACTAGCGAAAACTAGATTCCAATAAGTTGAATTTAAATTCATTTTACGGCTAAGAATGCTCATAGTTTCTAGACCTTTACAGATGTCTTCTTCGGGATTTACTGCAAACGAGTTTAATTTTAATCCAACATCGCGAAAACAGAACAAAAATCTTTTCCAATATTTTTTTGACAAGGTATACAAAACTTATTAAATTTGAGCGTCTGTTCTCCTAAGACTTTAATTTATTTCCGACTAGGTCTTTTAGTCCCCTCTTCCGTCGTCGTTTGCAGTACATGAAGATTGCGTCTACATTTTGTCATGTTCAACACATATACTGTTCTTGATGTGACTCGCATGCAACTCTTACGAATAACAAATGACCGTTGATTGAGTCACATTAGTAAAACGAGCCAAGAGTGAGGAAACACTTAGTTAGAACGATTATTCTCAATTTACCGAGCTGAATGCAAACATCGCTTTATACACAACTGAACAATAAGCTGTCAGATAAAAACAAACAACGTTTTAGAGAACACAATACACGCAAAGATTCACTGGGAAATACTAAACAATAATAGGATTTTTGTTACCATTATTTTTTAAAGAACGATTGCTTTGCTTTTTACTAGTAAATCTTAAAAAACTAACGCAAGCGTAAACCACTGGTAGCAGAGAACTGAAATTTGGAAATACTGATTTATGACAAAATGCTTTCAAAAACGCTGGAAATGCTGGTACGGAATACCAGTAGTCACGGGTTCGAGTCCCGCCTGGTACCTACTAAAAATGTTTGAAAGCATTTTTTCATAAGGCAGTGTTTCCAAAGTGTGAATAATACTATAAAAAAATAATGTTTAGTTAGAGTGTGTTTTTTATACAATGCAGGCATCCGATAAGAAAGGGTTCTTCAAAATAAGCACGAGATCGTGTCATATGTGGTTGAAACGCGGAACACAGCTAATAATAATATAAAAATAGACAATTGACTAACGAGCTTCATAAAGAAAGTAAAGTTAATTTTTGGTCACGTTTACTTGAAGAATAATAGCCGGATCTATGAAACGGTTTTCCCTGAATATAAAATCACTTCTAGGTGACGTTATCTAGAATAAAAACCTGAACTAAAGCTTTAGGAAAATGTTTACATATTCATATGAAATGTTCTATTTAGGCCATAATAATTGATAATCTAAAATAATACATACCCGCTGAAGTGACGTCATGTCGGATTGGTTTCGCCACGTTTCCAGTAATATTGACGACAGATATAACAGCATTTTCTAAGTAATTAGCCTCATCGCAAACAGTCCCTTTAATTCCAATATGAGCCTTCCATATATATGCTAAAAGAGCCTCTTTATTTCTATACCACTCTTTCTCTAACATCTCTGTTCGAGGGTATTTCTCGCAGCCTAGTTCAAGGGTTACTTCGAAAGCATTTGTCGCCAAATAATTGAAGTCTTGCATGCCTGGAAAATACAATAAAACCATATAAAATCGCCTACAAATAAATTAACTTCCAAACTACTACATCATTTTAAAGTCTAACTCGTTTGCTTTTAAATTAAAAAAGAACTGAAAACTACACATAAGAAATACCAACTAAAACTTAATGTATTTTCTAATGATTATTGAGGGCTTTTCGGTACTAGGTACACAAAAGATTTTCTGAACTCGTTTAATTAAGTACCTATCTACATTTGTATCATATATTACACAAAAAATTGTCCATAAACGTTACGGCAACAAATATTTGGATGTAAATTCAACGATCCCACTAACATTGTCTGAATTAACATTTCAAACCAGTCCACAGCAGCCGACTCCTGTTAAACCATAAATGTCAATGTATCGTATAATAATTGATCAGTTGTAATGTTTCCTGCTCCACATACTTCCTATTACAGACGGACTATTTTCCATTCTATACTATGATATTGCATATTTATGAATACAATGGCAAATGTCGATCGATTCTCATCAGTTTCACCATTATTAACAGATAGCGATAAAGAAGCGATTGCGTTCAATTATGCGCGAAGGTGATCAAGTTATTTTACTATCATACATATTCAGAATCTACGGTCGATGCTAAAACTAGATCGCTTTAATTAACTAGGTCGTCGATTTCAATATCCGTGAAAAAGCAACTGGTAATGAAAATCAGAATTCAATTGAATCTCAACTCTTCTTGCCTTTATTGTTGCATACCTACCTACCGTTGTACCTAAAGTATGGATTGATTAATATTACAACTACGGATCTAGATCGTATTTGAAAATCTAATATATAAAATTTCCATGTCACAATGTTAGTTACCGTACTCCTCCGAAACGGCAAGACCGATTTTTACCAAATTTTATATGCGTATTCAGTAGGTCTGAGAATCGGCTAAAAAGTGTGTTGTGTGGCATTGTTGGTGACGAATTGAAATTATTGTAATGTTGGCATTTAAACCAACCCACCTAGGAAACTTTAATGGAAACTGGAAAGTTTGCTGGGCGTTTCTTCATCTGATATCCGACGCTTCAATAAGAGCAAGGCTACAAGTGTAACTTAATAAATGTCACGTTGATCTGGTTGACAGTTATGTAAATCATGAAACGGAATTATGAATATTAAAATGTCTGTTTTAATGACTTCATATAATAATTAAAAACACATCTAACTAATGTTGATTGCGCCCTCTTCTCTCAGACACATTCGCATCGCATCATAAAGGATACTGTTATAATCAGTTTATCGACTGATGTCCGCTATAAGTAAAGATGTTTAAAACTTGCAAATAATATTGTAGTATCTCTAGGACTTATGTCTTACCTATGTCAAATACGGATAAAATATAATGGCATGCAAAGAACGAGAAGAGTTAAACATTTTAGGACATAAAAACTTGAAAGAGTATCTGAAATAATTTGGTTCATTATCAAGCCGGTGTAATTACATCAAGTGCTGATTTAAGCCAACACTAGGAACTCACGATAACTTGTATAATCGTCATGTTTTAATTCGTCGATTAATTTAAACTTCCGTCGTTTACGGGACTTCTGGAAGCCCTCAGCCATTAGAGTGAGCAATAACTCTCCTAGATAGTACTAACCTCCTCTCAAGCTGTACCAGGCAGCACCGTTGGTAACTCCTCCCTGCTTCCCAAAGTTAAAGGTAGTGGCCTCGTCTGGGCTGATGGAGTGACAACCGCGACGGGTTTTTGATGCCATATCGGCGTGATTTGTTGCATACGTCATTGCTAGCTCCCTGATTTACAATGACAAAGTAAAATTGATAGTTAGTTTTTGAAAAAGTGTTTGCTATAATTTCGCTCCCAGGAGGGTTCGGACCTGCGGCCCCTGGAAAACCGTTCCTCCACAGAAGCTTAAATGAAATGAAATTTGTTTATTCCAGATTTACATCCATAATAATATATATAAAAAAAAAGCATAAATTAAAATTGCTTAAATTAAATCTAAATTAAATTAAAAACAAATGAAAAATTAAGATGACAAGCAGCCTAGGTAATAGGCGTGTGATACGCCAGCCATTTCTGGTGAAGCCGAAAGCCGAACCTTAGCTCGCCCGGTTGAAATTAAGAAATATATTGTTATATTTTTTTTAGTTAAGCTTGTCGCGACTAACTCGCGACAGATTGATTTTACGGTCAAACCCGATTTCCATTTATTTAAATTGATTATAGATAAAAATCTAGTTAAAGCAACATTCATATAAAAAAATCCACTGTATTATTTATCCACAATTTATTATGCCCCTTTTTTCATAAATTCCATATTATATCAAAATCCGCCATATTTAGACTAAGTGTTACCAGCAATTGAGAATATTTACCTGAAGGTATCATCATCAGGGCTAGCAGAGTATTCGGACACAGGAGCCCCACTCCTGCTCTCGTCATAAGGGTAGTTGGCCACAAGGTCACCTCCATGCATGCATGCACTCAATACGAATGGAATCGCCATTATCCATCGCATCACCGCCCGAGTTTCCGGTTCTAGCTAAAATTGTGTGAAAATTTTAAAAGACATATACGGGGTTGTTTTTGATGAGAACAGAATACAGGCTGTACTTAATAGGTTGCTAATTGAAGATGCTAATGAGTCGTAGTTACCTATCCCAGATATAGACATTAATAATCCTGTTAGCATCTATATAATAGCAAACTTAGAGTTTTAATTTAAGCGGAATTTAATTGCTTGGTAGTTTCTAAAAAGGCACTTCGATCTCTTTAGTGAGAGGGGACGCTACCAGGAAATTAATATAAGCAGAAGTTTCAAGTCATCAAGATGTTTATAATATTAATCTAGAGTAGACTATAATATCAAGTGCTTCCGAAATTTATTAATATTAATCTAAAGTAGACTGTATTATCAAGTGTTATCAAAATTATTGTATAAATACTTACTGGGGTAGCCAATCTGGTTAGGTCTTTGAGTAGATGGTTGTTATGGTTAATACCTTGCCTTTCAAACTCGAACGTTATCGCATCCAAATCCGGAAAATTGCGATTTAAATCAACGGAGTGATTGTTAGAGCGACCAATCAAATAGTCAACACCGAACTATAAATAACAAAAATTTATTAATTTATAATAAATTACATACACAAAAATAAGCTTTTTGAAGAGAAGTGAACAGGAACTTACGGTGTCAAAAGCGGCTTGCCATCCATCAGGATTCATGGCCGGCAACAGATGAATCCTGGTGTTATGGATCAAGGCCCTTATCTTGTGATTCATATCCAAATATTGGTCACACAAATAATGCGCCAAACCCAACAGAAGTTCACGTCCCAAAACTTCATTTCCGTGAATATTTCCGATATATTTGACTTCAGGAATATCTGTCGTAAATATTCCAAGATTAAAATGAGGGTAGGTAATATTTTATTGTTCTTAATTCAATTAATTGATGATCAAGCTTTGTACTTACATGGTTGGTGGTAACCAGGAGTTTCAGAGAATTCGATAACATACAACGGCACACCTCTAACAGATGGTTCAGTCAAAGAATACGCTCTTGTTATTTTTGGACACTTTCGGTGCACTTCTTCCAATATTAAGGGTATTTCGTCATTGGTGTGATGTCTCCACGTGAACTCCGCAGATATCGCAGTAAAAGCCAGGCACAAAAACAAATACTTCGCCATTGTTGACATATTTTTTGTGGTAAATTTAACTAGTTCACTGATTTATGTTAGCATTTTAGTGAGAACGAAACTAAACTAGTGTGATGCACGGTGGTTTCAATGAAGTTATCGATCGATTTTTTCCCGCCTGCGCATGAACGCGCGCACTCGCTATCGTATCGCGCCTCTCACTCGCTCAACTCGGCTATCGGTTTTTTCTCCCCTGCTCCCCGCCCCTGAGTGTCAACACGCACACATGGAAAACCATAGGGATGTCAATTGTGAAAAGGGTAAGTTTGTATTGCTAGTAGTGCCAGTATTATCGTCACATTACATCAGACATCATGGCTCAAAAGTTTTTTAGCATTGTAAAGCCTAAACAACAACAAAAAATCTCTAGTGAACTTACACGTGGTAGGTATGCAAAGGTTTAAGTAAACAGGAAAACAAGAAAGTTTGTATGAAAAGAGGAAAGTCCTTAGCGGACTTTTTATACAATTACTAGCTGACCCGGCAAACGTTGTTTTGCCTTATAAATTATAGATAGTAGCCGATTCTCAGACCTACTGAATACGCATATAAAATTTGGTAAAAATCGGTCGCGCCGTTTCGGAGGAGTACGGTAATTAACATTGTGACATGGAAATTTTATACAGGGTGTTTCGACGAGGGGGTATTAAGCCGAAAGGGGGTTGTTCTGGAGGTCTAGGCGAACAACTTTTATTCTACGACTTTTGGAAATTTGAACTTTTTTTCGAAAATTTTAAAGTGGTATCACTAAAAAAACCAGCTGTTTTTGTAAAAAAAAGGCAATTAATGTTTAGATTGTAGTGGTCCAAACTAAATAAAAGGGCACCTTAAGGCCAGTGACCTCAAACTCTAAAAAACAGCTGATTTTCATTCAAACTTTAAACTCAAAATTGTCGAAAACTACTTAGTATTTTCAAAACTTGTAGTACAAAAGTTGTTCGCCTAGACCTCTAGAACAACCCCCTTTCGGCTTAATACCCCCTCCTCGGAGCACGTTGTATATTAGATTACTTTTAGGCAAGTACTAGAATTGCGTAAAAGTCCTTAATAATAAAATTACGAACATCAGTGATACACTGATGTTTACCTTGGGTAACCTCAATAAATAAGATACTTAACATTCTAATATTTATTTATTTCATTTATTTACTAATAATTAGCTAATATACTAGTAATTAATTCGGTAATCTTCGTCAAGTCTAAATATACATTTATAAATATCACATTTTACCATTGTTTATTCTAAAAACGATTCATAGGTATATTTCGAAAGCTCGATTCGGCTAAACTAGAATAAGCAATGAACAAACAAATCTCCGCATAAATCGTCATTTTTTTCGATTGACCACTGACCAGCTCAAGAGTCTCTTGAGCAAAAGACGATATGCTTGGAATTGCTATTCGTTGCTTATTAATGTTTGGTCGAATTTAGCCTAAGCAATATATCTACTAGGGTAACTTTTTTAACACTTTCTAATTGGTGAGACTAAATGCAAACTCCGTTACATTATTTGAACTTCTTGATAAGTTTACTACACACTAATTCGCATATAAAGATTGATACAGACAGTATCACGCCAAAAAAGTATATTATGAAAATTCCCTGAAAGAAAAGGTAAAAAAAATAATAGAATTGGCTTTCGAGTTGTTGTACTTAAGAGGAAAGTCTACCTACTTTTTCTCTATGACAAACGTAGTCGAGATAAAGACATTAGAGCAAATATTATATGTTTATGCCATAAAATCTATATCTAAGTCCCTGTTTTTTTTTTAATATTTTCTAATTAAAATATAAATAAAATTTAGAAGAACATAAAAAAAACAAAATGGCATGGTCATAGCTGATATTTTATGGCATATTTGAACATATTTCTCGAATGTCTTTATCGAGTAAGGAAACAGTCGACTACGTTTGTAAAGTTTGTATGGAGAAAAGAGTAGAAATCCCCTTAATTTTCACTTGAAATAAATATAGATATATACTTACAACAACATTTCGATAATTCAAAGGTTTATTTACATTTTCAACCTTAGACCGAGATAATTTCATCTCCAATTGCACTTCAAAATTCATATGCTTCAGGGCCACCTGAAAAATCAATAGACAAAAGATACATACCTAATCTATTCTATCAGGTGCTTAAGAAACTCATTGCAAAAGTGCACTATTTAGTTGAAATACAGTAAATAAATAAATATTGAACGACGCAGACGTTGCACACTGCGCAATCTAGCCCGTGTTAGTTTAAAAAGTTTATTGGTTTACCTGAGTTTCCCATGCCAACATCAGCCCTGACTGATGAAGCCGACCAACCAGCTCACTCATCTTCTCCGTGTAAGGGGAACTTTTCCTCAGCATCACGACGCACATCTCGTAGTAGAACTTCTCCAACATTACTGTCATGTCTAGAAGAGCCTCTTTCGTGATATAGTCGCCTATTGCGAAGTAACCTGCAGAATGATTACATGCAATTCACTAGACGGCAACTAGTGGCAAATATTTCAGGCCTGCTTCTACCAATATTAACCTCCTTAGTTATAAACGATGACTAGCTGCTAAATAGTTAAGAAATGTAGATGTTTTGATGAGGAAACCGAATATCAATGCTTAGATTTAACTTTTGGTGGCAGTTTATAAAAAAAACAATCAACTTAGTTTTAATTTCTCTCCGAGTATTCAGCTTACTCAATAATACGATTGTTAATGGACCTGTAAACCCTATTACCTTAACTATCACACGTTATTACTTTCAGGAGAATAATAAGTCTACCTATAACAACTCACCTGCTGGTAATTTTTCAATACTAAAGCCCATAGATCGTGTAAAAGTTCGTCTTTTTAATTCCTCTTCTGAGTATATTCTGAACTGGCTGACTAATTTCTTTACTAAAGGCTGTAATCAACTCAATTAAATTATTTAAATAACCCTAAACACCGCAAGGTACATATAACAAAATTATATATGTACCTTCTATAAAGCACAGTTAAAACTACTGATTTAATGAAATTTTAAAATTATTTTGGTGACAACTACATTCAAGAGGTATGATTGAAATGTCCTCAAAAATGAAATGAAGAGACTAATTAATATTAATATACCTCTTCAGAAAGCGTTAAAGAGAATATCCAAGCGTCATGAGTAGCACCCCATTCCATTTTCCTATCCACAAGATCCTGTATGGTATCAATGGACTTCTCGTACTTTGGGACCGTGAAGGTGGTAGCGAGCCCGGCTCCGTACGCACTGACGAGCACTAGACTGGCTCCGAGAAGCCAGCCTGTCACGCCTCGGACGCGCCACGAATTACCCAGGCGCTGAGACTAAAACAAATACAAATGCCATAGTATTCTGGATCTAAGTGTAAGGAATTTTACACCACACTTAATACTGAACAATAATCACAAAATCCAACCAACTAATAGATATCTTTACTTATAATAAAAGATATTATAATAAAGGTCAAAAAGTTATGTCAAGTAGGTACTTGGATATGTATAGATTTTTTTTAAATGTACTTAAAAACACTTACTTGTGATAATATTATGCCTAAAACAATCAAAAAAAGATTGTCACTAGAACAGCCTCTAGCAAGAAAAAGACAAATGCATGCGTACACAAAAGTTAGAATAACCGCATACCACATATAGAGACTGAAGGGCATTAAAGGCATTTCTTTGCTGGATAAAAGTCTGTAACCAAAACAAATATCTAGTAACCATCTATGTATAATAAAGTAAACTGGTGGGTGCTTCATATATTTACCTAGGAGATGGTGCAACAGCAGTTACGGCAGATCTTATCCCAGCAGCAGAAAAATCTAGATATAAAAACTCTTCATACCATGAATACAAAGCGGCTGGAATAAAAAACAAATAAAATAGAATATATCCCATGCAGAGAACTTTACTAAGTTGTTTACTTACAAATCCCTATATCGGCTCTGTCTTCAACTACGCTTCCTAATACACCGATTCCAGTGCGGTTTTCGTATATTTCACCCCATTGCCCTTCTTCTTCGTCCACTATTTCCACTGTACAATTCAACAACCTAGGGCAAATAAGAAGTTTAGTACAGACTTATCTAATACTAATGTAATATATTACAATTTCGTTACCTGCAAAATTCATCTACTATGCGAATTTCCAAACCATCTCTACCCAAAGGCTCTATTGCTTTGTCCAAGTCCAAAAATACGTAAGGTTTATACGTAAAACACGCCGCTCTAACAATCTTTCCTTTTAAATCTTTCATATCGTGTGGAAATAGATTGTTGTTTTGCTCGAATTTTGTCGTACAAGAACTCCATCGATCAAGAAATATTGGAAGATTGCCTTTGGTCTTTAAGAACTCGTGAGTAATCAAATCGTACACATCACAATTTGTCTCAGAATTATTACTCTTCGATATAATCAACATATCAGCGACGAAGCTGGTTTCTTTCATTGACAACAACTCGTAATAACTACCATAGTCGGAATCTGGCATAATTATGATAATTTTTCTGTCACTTCGCCGAACAGTTCCTAAGCGGCTAACTTCATCGAAAGCAGTCATGAACATCTGCGGGTCTTTAACATTTACTATGTAATCCGAACACCCATTTTCTGAAACTTCAAGTAACTGACGAGTCAGTAGTTCTACTGAATCGCTTGGGGTAATAGTAGTAAAACCGAGGTTTAAATTTAAATTGATAGCCTTGTCTGATACAATAGTGATACAGTATGAGCTGAACAAATATTGCTCGACTAACGTAAGCAATAGAAGGCTAATATTTGACTGAGGCGCCATTTTTGAAATTAGCTCGAACAGCAACATCGTAGGTACAGTTTGCTTTCACGACCGTAAATGAAATACTGCAAATACTTACCTGGTAAGTTACTTTATTGTGTGTATAGAGTCTTCGGTACTTCTATTAATTTAAAAGCAAACAGCTAACGTTTTGTATTGGGAAATTTGGGATCCTTGCTCCAAATGTTAGTTACTCGGGTAATTTATTAAAATGAACAAATTTCTTAAGTAGATGTCCAAATTCCATTTATACTATTGTGCTTAGTAGGAAGTAATTTTTGTTGTTACTTTATAGAACATCGATTATGTCTATTGTGTGACATATGACACTCATTTAATGTAGTAGAGGTATATATTAACCATTGTTAGATAGGAGGGCCTTTAAAAGACCCTGGTAATTAATTGTCACCAACATTATCGACAGAACCTTCTGATAAATGTCATGCTGTTTCATTTCGTGTTTATGGTTATTCAAACAGTTTTCAGAAAATTACAGATAATATTGATACTACGAGTATAACTGTTACTCGTATGCTAATGTTTACCTATTTTACGTTTATGTCACAAAAGAAATTTATTAGCTCAGTTAATAACTTGCCCATTTAATATTTTCTTTGTTGGAACCTAAACAAAGAAATAGTAGCTATTTAAGTTTGTTTACAAAAGTAAATGTTGTTTGATACTTAGCTTCTTACTTAAATGTGCTTCTTTTGTTTGTAAGCTTTTCTTGGACTTGCACTATTCCTATGTATTTAAATTACATACCTACTTCAGTTTTTTTAGTTTTATATTTACCCGCGTAAGTCCCGATCCCGTGTGAATATCGAGAGTAACCTATGTTACTCCTCGATAATGTAGCTTTCTATTGGTGAGAATAAGATTTTTTGGAATCGGTGTAGTAGTTTCAGAGATTACCCGGAAAATACATACTTACATAATTGTTAGGTACCAACGCTACCTCTTTATAATATTAGTATAGATTAATTAGATGTAGGTAGGTACCTAATTAACAAAGTAGTTTAATGGAAAATAATGTTATGAATAATGTTTTTAAACACCCCTTATTTGGTTTCTTGTGCCTAAGTACAGACTTAATTTATATTTAATGACAGAATTTTATTATTTTTTGTGATTGCTTTTTCTTAATTTTGTTGGTAATAAGTTCAATGCAGAATAAAAGCATCGCAAATGTTGCACCAATTATGTAAATTAGGAATATACCCTGCAATAAAATAATGAAATTTTAACAAATTGGTATTAATCAGAAATAATAACACAAATAGAATTATATATTTACCACGACTTCTCGCAATTTTAAAGGTCTTTTCGTCTCTATTTCAAATTGGTGAGCAAGTCTTACTTCCAGTTGTTCTTTATAATTTAGGTATTTTAAAGTTATCTAAAAATATATGTTTAAATAAGAAAACATATCAAAAAGTGTAACCTAAAAAGTAAATGATCGCCTTTTATGTGGGTATAATATAAAATCAATAAACAAAAAAATAAGTTTAACTTTAACCCGATGACGCAAAAAAGGGATCTAAAAAAAGGATGAAACAAGAAAATAATTCAAATAGAAATCCAGAATTGCATAGGTAAAAATGGGCAAGATACTTCTACTTTTAAATGAAATGCATGTACATATTGTGCACAGACTGTGGTTATGTATAATTTACCTGAGTTTCCCAAGCAAGCATTAATCCAGAGTTATGAATCCTGCCAATAAGTTCGTTCAGTTTCTTGACATAAGGTGAGGCTCTTCGGAATATCATAACACAATGTTGATAATACAAGGCATCTAACATTATGCTCATTACTATTATAGCATCGAGGTTTAGATATTTGTTTATAGCATATGAGCCTGCAATAAAACATAGGTATATACTTCATAACTTGCCTCCATTTTACCCTTGACGGCCACGTAGACGGATATGTTACCATTTATCTCAGAGACCATTGAACCGATTTTAAAACGGTATTTTGCGATGTATAGGGCTCATTCCGGAGTATATTCTTGAGTAAGTCTTATATTTCAGACCGCTAGTCGACGCTACAGTAGACTTGTTTGAATTTAACCTATTTCAGTTTATAATTAATGTGACCATAATAACAACCTACCAGCAGGTAATTGTTCAATACAAAATGCCATGTCTCTGGTAAACGCTCTCCTCCTTAATTCATTGTCTGAATATGATCTAAAAAGGCTGACCAGTTTCTGCACAGTTGGCTGAAACGAAAAATTGAACCATTAGTTACAAGATAAGTTAAAAGTCTAGAGTCAATGAGTCCTCCTCCTCATTCGAGCGATGTTTCCGGTTACATATTATCCTTCTCGGAAGCCCGGGGTCTGCTTTAACACAGTAGGTAAGTCTTATTGCTTATACGCACTACAAATAGATTTGTCAATGGGACCAACCCTCCTTGGGACCAAGCAGTATACCCACCACCGCGCAGGGAAAACTCCAGGTTTGTTAGCCGCCCCCAAATCGCTTAGCTGCTTTTTACGACACCCACAGGAAGATTTGGGGTACCTAGTTCTGTATTCTATGCCAGGGCTACAGGGCAAGTATAATAAATAGCATATTATTCGCTCCCCATCAAATGAAGTAAGGATAAGTGCAAAACCTATCTTACTAAATCTAGAAAAATATCGGCCAACAAAACGCATGCAAGTTTTTGCAGATAAGCTCATACTCACGTCATCAGACTCTGATAAGGAGTAAACCCAGGAAGGGTGATTGGCTCCCCATTCCATGTTCTTATCAATGAGATCTTGCACAGTATCAATGAAAGGATCACTTAACGGCACGGTGTAGATGTGAGCAAGGCCTGCACCGTACGCACTCACGATGAGACAGCTAGCTATCATGAGCCATCCTGTGATCCTCCGCTTTCGCCATGAGGGGCCGAGTTTCTGGGACTAAAACATGGAAAAAACAAACAGTAGGCGTTGAAAAACAACATCAACTGACACTAATTGGCTGACGACACACAGCTAATAGGAGTAGAAACACGTTTTTTTGTTTTGTAAACTGGATTACTCTATTAAAATCTATTTTCATTAAGAAACTGTAACTGATAGATGAATTATCATCAACGTACACGTACGTAGGTTACAGACGAATTAAGCTAAAGCGGGTCATCCATTTTGCTGCATATCCAAATTATTAATATGCATAACATTCACCGACTTAATGACTGAACTATACCTATATATCAATGCAAGGCCCAAACCCCAGGACCCTAGACCTGTAATAACTGACGTTCCCAAAGGTGTGAGCCTAACATCTGTATTAAACTTTTCGATTTACCTGCGTCACCATGACTCCAAATATAGGCAAACAAACATCACGTTTCCACTTTTCATTAGACAGTCTATTGACTAATACAAGACCGACACTTGTTAATAAAAATAAACAAAACAATGATAACCATATATATTTTTTCAATGGTAATATCGGTATCATCCAACGAGGAATAGGCCTGAAAAATATAGTATTTGTTGTTAAAATATCAGCTATTGATATGTACTAATATTATACAGAGGAAATAGTTGTTTGGTTGTTTGTTTATAATAATAGGCTCCGAAAGTATATATAAAGAAGTATATTATGTAGTATATCCGTTGTCTAGTACTCATAGTAAAACCATAGTACTTAGTTTGGGGCTAGATTGCGCTGGGTGTAACATGGTGCAATATTAATTTATTTATTTATTTTTATTCGCTTCATTTTTGAGGTTCAAAAAAAAATATTTTTGCAGTTTCTGTGTTATAAATAAACAGCTTATCATTCGTAATTATAAGCTAAAGGTACATAAATGGATGAATTGAAGAATGATTCGATAAAAGACTTAAAATAATTCAACTTACTCAGGAAACGGTACAAGTAAAAACACAGCTGATCTTATGTAGGACGCTGAAAAATCCGTAACCAAAGACACATCGTACCATGAAAATGCACCTGCTGCAAAATATAATAAAATGAAAACCACGATGTTTCATTCTACTTTAATTCAGAGGTATCAAATCCCGTCCGACCATGCACCAGTATCTTTTTCTATAAGAAAAATATGTATGCTATAATTAACATCGCACTTACGGTGAAGGAAAAACATCGTGAGGAAGCGACATGTACAAGGACTCACCACGGTCCGAAGGCATGGTACATGCGCTAATCGTGAGTAGGCAGCCGTGGCCTCTTACTGCCTAACCCTTCGTAGAAGAGGCCTTTGCTCTAAAGTGGGACAAATTAACGGGGTAAAAAACAACCAAAAAGTATTATTTTACTTACTTACTAGAAAATATTTTTTTCAAGGAGAAATACATCATCAAAAATCCTCCCATGACAGGATTCGAACCTCCCCTAGCTTGCCGGGCGAGTGCGCTACCGCTGCGCTACACGGGAACCCACGTGTCATGGTGAATTGATTATGATTTCTCACTGTTTACCGACTAAGGCTCGGTTTGAACGCCATCTACCAGTTTTAGTTTTGCAACTATTGACTAGCTCAGAGGTTAACTTTACAGTTAACGCTTCCGACGTGAGATGTCGTTCTTTCTCCTATTTTAATATTTCTTATGTTTTTATTGCTCAAGGCATTTTTACTAGAAAATATTTTTTTCAAGGAGAAATACTTACTTATTCCAATATCAACCTCATCGAGGTATACTGCCCCTAAGATACCGTTTCCTGTCCCATTATCAACATTAACCCCTCCCCACATGTCCTCGTCTTCTCTTACTATTTCAATACTGCAGTTTACCCAGCTTAAATGAATAATGCAATCTTTATTAATAAACCATCAATTGTTACAAACGTTATAAAACGGGGAGCAAATGTTAGTTGTTCTTTCACCCAAAAACCGCTGAACCGATTGCGACATAATTTGAAATGTTTATAGCTGAAGACTACATCTTATCTCAATATTTCCGCAGAATTGGGACTTAACCGGTTGGGAACACGTGGCGCGACTAGTTAATTATTAAAATGAGATAAATTAATACCAATAATTTGACTGCCTCTGTGTAGGGCGAATGCCCGACTGCAAGGCATAAGGTTTCGGGTTTGATTCCAGCCGAGTGCAAGTATTTATGCTTTAAAATAAATGTTTGTTTCTGGTCTTGGTATTTTCTGTATGTGGAAATCATAAGTAGGTATGTATTTACCCTTCGATCATATATAAACTATAGATACACGGTCCCATAAAAAATCGAAATCAAAAATCGGCACTACTTCAACGCTTACTTATACGGACATAGTACAGTTTAATGTAAACCTTAATCACTGGGCAATAAGGTTGTAAAACACTTATGCACGACTGACAGCGAAACAAGGCATATCGGCTGAAGTATGCCTTGTTTTGACGGCTCCATTTCTAGAGCGGCGATCGTGCATCTATAGTTTATATATGATCGAAGTATTTACCAAAAAAAGTATAATATGTAGTATATCCGTTGTCCACATAGTACAAGCCTAGTTTGGGGTTACACTGCGCTGTGTTACGTCTTGCTATTTATTTATTTATAGGTTACTTATTTTAAAACTTACCGGCAAAACGTATCAAGTAACCTTATGTCATAACCATCTCTACCTGTGGGTGCTACAGAAGTATCGACATCCAAGTAAACATACGGGTTGTACGGAAAAGTGCCCACTTTGAATACTTTCCCATTCAAATTACTTATGTTATGCGGAAATAAATCGGAATTATTCACAAATTGCTCCGTACATGAATTCCATTTGTCCAAGAATACAGGCTTATTACCTTCCGGTATAATAAACTCATGTGTAACTAGATTGAATTCTTCACAGTTAGTAGTAACATCATCGCCTGTAATATCGCTTGTGTTTGGCAATATAACTAATACATTTGCAACATAACCAGTTTCTTTCATAGATAGCAAATCAAAAGCTTCTGCTTCGAAATTATTTTCGTATTCGGAAGGCAAGATGATAATTTTCCGATCTCCTCTCCGAATAAGGCCCAATTTGCTTACTTTATCAAACGCAATCATAAACCTTAAAAAAAGATTAAATTAAAATCGAAACTTATTATAACTAACCTATACCCACTGCTTCGTTATTAAGCTACTTATCGCATCGCTGTGTTAAACTGATATAGGTATTTTGTAGGTTATTGATTGTATTCATTAAAACCTATGTTACACACATTCCATTATTTGTATTTCTAATACGTACTATTCATAAAGATATTTGTAATAAAATAACTAAGTACTTAAATACAAATAAGTATATTAAATTCAATGTATCAACGTAGAACCCAAACTGTTGGTGCTAGAGACATAAAATTTGGAGAGCGTGTTCTTTGTGGTGTATATGGATCCACTAAGAAAAAATTACCTAAATCCAACAAACATCCAAACACAGATATATTCATCCAAACTTTATCTCGTTATAATATTACCTAGGTTAATATAAAATTACCTCTTAGGGTTATTCATTTTCACAATGTAATCTGAACAACGATTTTCTGAAACTTTAAATAATTGCTCAAAGAACATATCTGGATTTTCCTTAGGTGATATAGTTACAAAACTCGAATTAAACTGAACATCCAGAGGAGTTTCAGAAACTACAGTAATGCAAAATGAATTGTTTAAATACTGATTGATAATTAGACTCAGTAAAATGTTTATTGATGGAACTCTTGAAATTGGTGAAAATAATTGAAAATACGACATTATGACTTCTGTTGACGTTTAAAACAATACTAACTGTAAAAAAAAAACATTAAATGTGTTTAACGTAAATAAATAATATGGTATGGTTTGAATCAAATTGCATACTATTATCAACTAAAATATTGAAGCTCATTTATTATAAGTTTTTAACTACCTAATTATTGAAAACTAAATGATAAAGCATGCACTCTTAGCACACGCGATCGACAATTATTTTGTCGAACAACAAAACTTTTGTCTCTTTTTCTCAAATGGCAGCATAAGAAAAGTCGTTCGACATTTTTTTTCTTGATCTCGTGTACGAGAAACGTTTCATGGAAACTTTTTTTATATGAAACTAGCTGCGCCCCGCGGTTTCACCCGCGTAAGTCCCGATCCCGCGGGAATTACGGAATAAATAGTAGCCTATGTGTTATTCTAGGTGTCCAGCTATCTATATTCCAAGTTTCATCGCAATCGGTTCTGTAGTTTTTGCGTGAAAGAGTAACAAACATCCAAACATCCATACAAACTTTCACATTTATAATATTAAGTAGGATAAAGTAGGATATTACATCTATGTACACTATAATATTATAAAGAGGTAAGATTTGTATTTGTGTGTTTATGTGTCGTATGTTTGTTATGAATAAACTCAAAAACTACTGGACCGATTTCAAAAATTCTTTCAAAATTAGAAAGCTAATTCACCCTAGTAACATAACATAGGAATAACATAATTTTAATCCCGATATTCCCACGGGATCGAGACTTACCGCGGGACGCAGCTAGTTAAATTATATGCTAACACTCACACATTTAATAATAATATACCTTATATTTTATACTAATATACTTTTACTATTTTAATTATACCACGAGCCATGAAGGTAAAGTAAATACATATTTAATGAAAATAATTTCGTGTTTTAAATATTGTTTGGAACGCAACGCAAGCCACTAAAGCTAATGGATATTTTGTTATTGTTACGCGACAAGACACATACGGCTAGCGCCACCAAAACTGAAACGATTTTACTATCTTGATACTTGAAGATGCGAAATTTTGAATTGACCTACTTAGTCTTACCTACTTAGCGGTTTGGGTGGTGTTGGGCGGGTTGTGTGTTTGTGGATGTGAGACTGTTTTTTTAGTAATATAACTTTATTTGAACAGACAGACAGGCAGAGTTACTTTCGGGCTTGTAATGCTAGCAAGGATTATTATAGTATTGATTATTGCTCCAGTTCCACTATAGTTTAATAGTAAATATGCGGCAATGTAAAGATATACCTATGCACATGATTACTGCAAAAAAAAACTCCATGAGTTTCTTGTGTCTTCTTCTCATTCAAGGTCGCGTTCCGAAGACATTAGATTACATTATATAATTGACGATTCAAAGTGATATGTTAATATCCAACTGCATAAACATATTTTAAGTTTGAGTTTGTAGACTGAAGAATATCCCTAGTCCCTAGGTATATTTTTGGTTTAGGCAATAAAGTTTTTATTCATAAGTAGGTATACTATTAAGTACCTATAGTTTGAAGCTCATGATATTATTATCGTAATTTCAGTAGGTAAGTTAGGTTTTGACCCGATCCGACCTGTAGCCAAAAAGGAATGAATGAATGAATAAATTAATTCTTTATTTTAAACACCATATAAATTACAATAGGTACAAAAAAAACATACGTACACAATTTAAAACCTAGGAAAGGAAAGGAAAGTAGACCTGGACCAGTTAAGAGGAGTATATACGCCAACGACCTTGAAACTGAAAATCCCTGTCGGGCTCATCGAAAATTGTTGATTATTTCATGACGGAATGTCGTAGAACTTTTTTTTGTGCACAGATTGTAGGTGACATTGTTTCCTACATTTTGGTGTACTTTTAAGACAAAAACCTCCCATTGGTGCAAAGTCTATCCAAATTTTAGACAAAAAATGTCTGATTTGGCTAAAATGTCGATAAGCTTCAATACGTTTCGACATATTTGTATAGAAACTGCACCAAAATATAGGAAACAATGTCGCCTACAATCTGTACACAAAAAAAAGTTCTACGACATTCCGTCATGAAATAATCAACAATTTTCGATGCGCCCGACATGGATTTTCAGTTTTTCAGAATAGGGCCCTTAATATAAAACTTTTTTTTTTAAATCCACTTCATGCTCTAAAAAGGTGGATTGAAAAGGAAAAAAATATCCATAGATCCACTGGTGGATCCTCGTTGGTGGATCCTAGTGGAATGAGGCTTATTTTCTTCTTTACTTCGGTTAAAGTATCAAATTCGAAATTCAGTGTATGTTATGGTAATGCGTGTGGTCGTAAGTTCGGGAGTCGGCAGCTTCCTTACAAACGGCTAATTAGGTCCCGACAAAAAATAACATCCAAAGGAATAACATTCGACGTTTTAACACAGCGGGATATGAGGTACCTACCTACTTAGCAACTTACTTTTGGATTAGGTGTCTAACGGTCGAATACAGAAACCCAACTCAAAATTTGAGTTCTACATGTTATACTTAAACAACTAAGTACCTCTCAAATTTAAAAATTCCCATACTATTTTTAAATTTAGAAGCTGCTCAAATTTTAAGTGGCGTTTCTGTATTCGGCTGTTAAAGTACAATAAGTACTAAGTACTGACACTAAGACTGGCTTGAGCAGCTACATGGGACTAACTAATCCGGATTAGAAATTAAACTCATTTTTCGGGTTTAATCGCATGGTGTTCTCAGGATAGTCTCCATTCTCTTTCTCCATACAAACGTAGTTAAAATTTTCCTCCCTGGATAAAGACATTAGAGCAAATATGTTTATGCTATAAAACCTATATCTGTCATGACAATGCATCTACCTTTTTTTTTTTTTATTTTCTAATTAAAATAATAATAAAAAATAATAAAATTAAAAAAATAAAAAGGTAGATGCATAGTCATGACAGATATAAGTTTTATGGCATAAACATATATGCTCTAATGTCTTTATCCAGGGAGGAAAATTTAAACAACGTTTGTATGGAGAAAGAGAATGGAGACTATCCTCTTAAGGATTCAGCCAATACTGAAGAAGAGACCTATAAAAGTTTCGAAACATGGAGCATTTAAACAATGATACCACCTCATTATCTTGTGGTTCTTATGTCTGTCAAATATGTGGTTGGCACTGCCGCTCACGGATTGGCCTTTTGAGCCACGAGGGGTAAGTGCCGACGCTTGAGACGTTGTTAAAACATCTTTCGTAGATGGCACGGGCCTATGAATGAATAAATGGAATGAAACAATGATAAAAGTAATAAACACCACGCGACGTGACTAAAACCGAAAAATGAGTTTATTTCTATCCAACATCGCGAGAACAGAAGAAAAATCTAATCCGGATTAACTAGGACGGATTAGAGAGACTTCGACATTTTGTACTGACATTTGCTAATCCGTGCTAGCTATGATTAGTTAGTCCAATGTAGGTGCGCAAGCCAGCCTAAGAATAATAGCTAGTTTACCGACGACCTCAGTGGCGCGTCGGGGGAAGGCCCGACTGCAATGCAGGAGGATGCGGGTTCGATTCCCGCCGTGTGCAAGTATTTATGCTTAAAAATAAATATTTGTATCTGGTCTGGGTGTTTTCTATGTATCATATGTATGTAAAAAAACGTATGATATGTAGTATATCCGTTGTCGAGTACCCATAGTACAAGCCTAGTGCTTAGTTCGGGGCTAGATTGCGCTGTGTGTAACGTCGTGCAATATTTATTTACACAGCGAGCTACCGTGCGAGTCAGCTAGCCGAGTAGCTGCACTGCAGTAACTCACTGTTTCGACGTAACTTACGAATAACTCAAGTTCTACTGACACTAGGCTGGCTTGCTGGCACCTACATGTTACTAACATCTAACGTGCTAGCTAATCCAGATTTGTTAGTTCAATGTAGCTGCACATCGAACTAACTACATTTGCTATGATTAGTTCGATGTAGGTGCGCAAGCCGCCCTAAGAATAATAGCTTGTAAGCCACAGTGCAGTAGCTCGCACTGTTTCGACGTAACTTACGAGTAACCCGTAAGTGCGAGTACTATGTACCTACTGTGTTTGTAGACAGTTAAGGCGAGTACGAGTAGGTCGCACTGTGTAAGTAAACTATGAGATAATCGTTCCTACCACCAGTCGTGACCAGCAACTTACGAGTATATGTTCTAGGTGACCGAACGTGCTACATCTTAAGTAACTTAACACTTAGCGATATTGTGGTCCTAAGCATGGTTTAATTGCTATTTCCAATTATTGCATGCAAATGTTATTAAGATTTATTATGTACCTTACCTACCTATACAGGGTGTTGGAGTTTTTGGAGCAGTTGATTAAATACGTCTACATAAACAAATTGTTCTACACGTCTAGGCGAACAACTTTTTGTTCTACGGCTTTTGAAAATTAGAAATACTTAGGTAGTTTCCGAAATGTTTAAGTTAAAAGTTTACTTGAAAATCAGTTGTTTCTGAGAGTTGGAGGTTTTAAATCTTAAATTGTCCTTTTATTTAGTTTGGACTACTACAATCTAAACATTAACTGGCTTTATTTTCAAAAACAGTTGTTTTTCAGTAGAAACCTCAGTAAATTGTAAAGAAAATCGAATTATAAAAGTTATCTGTTCGCTTGGACGCGTAGAACGACATAATATGTACCTACCTATGTAGCTGTCCCATAAACTCCAATACCTTGTATAGGTGTTTATCCTGTCAAATAGTTTATCCTGGGCACCTTTTCTACAACTAAAATGTGTCAGCTATGGCTTAGCCATTTTAATTTTTTACCTACACAGTAAAATTTAATCATATTCCATCTTTTACTCGTAGTTAAAACGATCTCAATCCAATGAATCCAATTTACCACAAAAAGATTAGGATATCCCAACTTAAATATTGAATTCTGTTTCCCCAAACCCGTATTCATATCGTGCAGGTTGTGTAAACAGTAACACTACCCCAAATGACAGGCAGAGTGCTGCTGATGTGAAATCTGACGCCACCGCGCCGTTGTTTGGTTATACCTTTTTAAATGGGGGGTTTTACAACAAATCAAAGTTAATCGAAAAATAACCAATACCTTTATTTATTAACATTATTTAAATGACGATAGGTGATGCAGGTTTGTGAATAGATTCTAGGAACATGGATGGAAAGTATGTTTGGTTGGGTACACACACACACATACTTTCCATCTATTTATTCTATTTCTTATTAAGTACAATGTGTTTATACAATGTGTGTTGTGTGTGTAAGTAGTGTAATCCGAAAGAGGGTTGTTCTACACGTCTAGGCGAACAACTTTTGATTTGCCTTGACATGTAGGTGGTTTGGTCATTTGATTTTTACTGTCCTCTCTTAGGAGTCGTTATGCGTAGAGCCAATTCTATATTTTAATAATAAATAATTTTAAAACAGTCTATTTTAAAGCGCTTCAAGGAACTTGATAAAGAAAGCGATACAGGCACGCGGCCATACGGTCGCGGTAATGTCGTTTTTCCGCAATATCAGGTATATTTTTTCCGTTAGGCGCTAATCGCCCCGCCAAATATTTAATCTTCACTGCGATCTGGCGGCGCTCCTATATCGCTTTCTATATCAAGGCCCTAAAAGTAATTAAGATCCAATAATTCAGCCTATCTACTTAGTCCTTCTTCCTCAGTCTAGCACTAGATATCTCAATAGCTTGTAGCCAGTGTTTTATCTCTTCAGGGCATTCAGGTTTCTTGTCGGCACCGGGTATGCCCTTGAATAGTGTGGCTGCATCGACATTGATGAGATTCTGACGGGATAGCACTATCGCTCGGACGAACCCGTCGTTCAAAGTTATGAACTTTTGTTCCACGAATAGTGTCTTGTCTTCCCAGTATGCCAGCTGGAATAGATTGAGATTTAATTAAAGTATGGCCGAAATATTATTACCGAGTTTTAATAGCGTATTATTATTTATTTTTCTTACCTCGACGTTTCAACTTTGTTACAACAAAGACTATTGTAACGTACCTAAATCGACGAAGTAAGATTAAGACACGGTAAAATGTAACTAACTACATAAGTACTATGTTAACAAATCGTGTATAAAGATAAATATTAATCTAATATATAAAATTTCCATGTCACAGTGTTAGTTACCGTACTCCTCCGAAACGGCTTGACCGATTTTTATGAGATTTTGTATACGTATTCAGTCTGAGAATCGGCTACTATCTATAATTTATAAGGCAAAACAACGTTTGCCGGGTCAGCTAGTTATTCTATAATTTTTAAAAAAGCAGCCATTGATGAATAATAAATTTTAAATCTCTTATGTTGGGTTAGGTGTACCTTTTCCACCGGTGAACTACAGCCCCATGGCACAGTTGGTAGTGCACCCGACAAGAGGTTGAAGGGGTCACGCTTGTAATAATTTTAGACCAAATACATTTTTTCTTCAATAAAAACAATCGCATTGTTGAAAAACTACACCTAGGTAGGTACCTACCAACATATAATAACATCATTCTTTAGATTTTTTTTCTGTTTTCGCGATGTTTGATTAAAATTATACTCATTTTTCGGTTTTTAATGGCATTGTTTTAATGCTCTACGTTTCCAGACCTTTACAGGTCTCCTCCTCAGGATTGTAATGAACACCACGCGATTAAAACCGAAAATTGAGTGTAATTTCAATCTAAATTTTGCTAAAGAACGTTAAATCATAGCCTAAACTATATTTACCTTAGTTTCAACCTTATAAGCGGTGAATATAGGAATAGTCCTCCTATATCTGATGCTGGAAGCGCCTTGCAACGCGTGTCCATCGACCGCCTTAATGTTGTCATAGATTCCAGTTCTATCGTAGAAGTGGAAGCGAGCGAAGTCTAACTCACGGACATAGCGCGCGTTGTTCATGTGCCGGAGAAATATGTCTACGTCTTGTGTCGTACAGAATCCTGGAATATTTAGACAAAGAAATTTAGTTAGCCCGCTAAAGTGTCCCACTGTAATCCTAATGGCTCAGTCCGCTAAAATGTCCCACTGTAATCCTAATGGTCCAGTCCACTTAACTATTCCGCTAAACTGAACATTTGAACTTTTTATTTTTTTTTGCATTTTTAACTATCATAGCTTTTAAGTTATTACTAACAAAAGTATGGATTTCAATAATCTGACAATAAATGATTATTATTATTATTTATTATTCTAATGGCCTAGTCCACTAAACAGTCCCACTGTAATCCTAATGATCCAGCCCGCTAAACTATACCACTGTAATCCTAATAGTCCTGCCCGCTAAACTGTCCCGCTGTTATCCTAATGGTCCAGCCCGCTTAACTGTCCCACTGGAATCCTAATGTTTCTAATAATCCAGCCCGGTAAACTGTCCCATTGTAGTCCTTATATGGTCCTACCCGCTAAACTGTCCTACAAAAAAACAAAACTTTTCAGCTTAAAAATACGCAGAATTTTCACCTAAGAAATTTAAACTTATGAGAGAAATGAGATAAAAACTTTAATAAAAAAATATTATATAGATTTTATAAAAGTACTATCCTGTGTAACAATTAATAATAAACGCTAAAGTCTGTGAGGATATTTGTTACTCCTTTACGCTGAAACTGCTGAACCAATTGCGATGAAACTAGGAATATAGACAGGTGGAAATCTGGATTAATGTATGCGCTACCACTAATCTTGATTTTACCCCTGGATTCGATCTTGTGCGGGTGAAACCGCTGAACGCAGCGGTGTAACACAAGAACCTGTCTAAAGTCTAATGTGACTTTAGTCGTAATATGAATCTAATAGGTATTATCTAATATATAAAATTTCCATGTCACAGTGTTAGTTACCGTACTCCTCTGAAACGGCTTCACCGATCTCCACCAAACTCCACATACGCATTCAGTAGGTCTGAGAATCGGCTACTATCTATAATTTATAAGGCAAAACAACGTTTGCCGGGTCAGCTAGTAATTTAGTAAAAGCGAGATACGTTTTTAATTACTTTACTTTAAGTTTAAGTATAACAAGTTTTAAGTCTACCACTGAGCAAGAGGTCTGGAAAGACCTCGAAACGTAGGGCATTGATAAATAAGCAATGCGATTAAAACCGGAAAATAAGTTTACTTAATTTCAAGTTTTAAGTTATTCCACGATGTTGCTAACACAGCCCGAACAACAAATAGTAACTTTTACATATTCCTAAGGTATGTTGGAATATATTAAGACTTCCATGCATATTCATTTCGGAATTATTTTGTACTTAGGTATGTTTATTTAGCTTTTAGCATGGTGCACCGAATGATTGACAATTCGTCCTAGACACGACCTTCAGCAATGAAGATGACGACTCAGAAGAGAGATGTTTATTTAGGTGTTTCGAATTAATGAAGTATTACTCGATCGAATTATCTCGGCTTCTCACTGTAATGTGGTAACTTCTTCTAGCACACCCCTCACAACCCCGCGCACACCATAACATAATTTCATATACCAACGATATGACGTCACAGAGCCAGATGCCGAGATATTTTAATCGAGTGTTATATAGATTTCGTTATTTGTAGGTAGGTAGGTAGTAGGTACGATTAAATATCGAAATAAAATGAAGTTTGTGTTATTTCGGATTAAAAGCTTCATAATAATCGGTTCAATAGTTGTGGCATCAAGAGATGAAAAAAGGAGCCTATTCGATACCGGTTTCTAGGTATATATATGTTACAGTCAAAACTCATAACCAGTCAAAACCACTTTTAACTCCAAAAATTAGGCAAAAGTGCTTTTGTTTGACCGATGCCCTTAGTTAAAAACATTTTTGACTGATTTTCGCAGTCAAAAGTGGTTTTAACTAAGGGCTTCGGTCAAAAGTTTTTTTTTAACTGCAAAATATTGGGTAGGTAATAGTGTTTGTGACCAAATTTTTGCAGTCAAAAGTGGTTTTGACTGGTTATGAGTTTTGACTGTAACATATACATATACACACAAAAATTCATCGCAGACAGTTCAATTTAGTACCTAGTTTATGTTTTTTATTTTTTATTTAGTCTATTCAATATCCCTATTTTGATAGGAGTAGCGTTTTATTTTATTTTATTAATAAAGCTCACAAAGCAGGTTACAATTCCTTCGTTTCAGCCTATTACAAAAAAAAATCTTAAACTACAAACTAAAATCTAGAATCGTAATCTAAAACTACATAGTATACCTTTATAAAAAACAAACTCAAATACCTCTAAGTAGTTTTTGGGTTAAGAAGTAACAATCTCTCACAAACTTTTCCCTGAAGAACCCAAGTGGCACTTAATATTTGTAAGATCTTCTAAGTATTTAACATAATAGGTAGGTACACCTTCTTAATAAATAACCTTGAACTTGACTCTTGACTAGGTACTGCCACTGAACTAGGTAGGCATATATTAGAAAATAAATAATCGAAATCATTATAATATAGGTACCTACTTACCATAAATAGTGGTTGTATCATTCACACCGCATTTCTTTTGAAACAATCTCCCAATGCCGATGGTGAAAGCGATTCTCAAGAAGTAATTCACGTCCCAAAATATGTAAGCTAAAGCTACTATCGTCGCTATCATACAAAACATTTTAAATTGATTATCTACTAACTAAAATAAACACAACCTTCTTACTAAAAATATATGAATGAACTAAATAAAAAACAAAGATTATTATGTTCAAATACCGGTAGATAAGTATTACGCATTTACTGTAGTGAAGTTGGTTATGTGACGAGTTATCTCGGAGTTAATGGAATGTGGCGATGTTCACACCGCAAAATTGTATAGGAAACTATTGGTCTGAAC
Source organism: Idaea biselata (assembly GCA_958496205.1). Classification (NCBI taxonomy): domain Eukaryota; kingdom Metazoa; phylum Arthropoda; class Insecta; order Lepidoptera; family Geometridae; genus Idaea; species Idaea biselata. The sequence goes on from OY292399.1 coordinate 18,262,041, forward strand.
ATAGGCCTTTGTATTGTTTATTGCCTGAGAAAGTGCGTGTTCCGTCTGTAGTAGCATCTACATGTTTCTTTTTCTTTTCTTCTTAATAAAACGAGACAGAGATATGCATAATAAAGTACTGTTATGGTGCTGTGGTCAAGTGTAGAATGTTGATATACTATGCACCATGGCTCTTGGAAAGTCATTGACCACAATTTTAAACTCTCAGATAGTCGGTTTTTATGAACCCGAATTTCCTTCTGGGACCTAACGAGTTTTATAAAACTAGCTATGTTCCGCGGTTTTACCCGCGTAAATCCCGATCCTGTGGGGATTTCAAAAAACCCTAGACATCACAACACACCCTCCAAATTTCATATCTCTAAGTTATAGTTCATAGTTATAGTTATAGATAAGTATAGTTCAGTCTATATCGGTCAGTTAGGACTTTGAATATTAGGTATACGTGCAATACAAGTGCATTAACTATTGCAATGAGGAGGAACACTAACTTTTTATCCCGGCAGAGGGCGTTGGTCGACTGATCTTAGGTTTGAATTAAGAACTGTCAAACAGGTGTTTTTTTACAACTCTCGGCGCCAAAAAAAAAAACTCGGTGTTTTCATTTTTGGGGGACCATCATCAAAAAAAAAGCTATGCGCCACAGGTCGGTTGTAGCGACGCTGATAAGAGGTCGTTTTGGGATAAACTCGGCGAGGTACTTGGGGCAATCCCGTTGTCGCAGGGAATCGTTTTGGGTGGTGACCTGAACGGTCATGTGGGTGAGATGGGGGTGGAATTTGAACGTGTTCATGGAGGCTTCGGGTATGGCAGTCGGAATGCGGAAGGGGAAGAAATTCTGCGTACGTGTGCCACTGCCGACCTGGCACTCGTGAACACTTATTTCAAAAAGAAGCCCGACCACTTGATCACCTACAGGAGCGGGGGGCGCGCTACCCAAATCGATTTTCTAATCACTAGGAGACACCACATCGGCAACGTGGCCAACTGCAAAGTCATACCCGGTGAGAGTCTCACTGCCCAACACCGTATCCTTGTCATGGATCTCTGTGTAAAGACCAAAGACAAACGACCGGAACCATGTCAGCGCCGAATCAGATGGTGGAGGCTTGATGAAGTCAAGTCCCAGATGCTCGCCTCAGCAGCAATCGGCGACAAATGTGCCAATGCTGAAGGCGAATCGGTGCAGGAACACTGGGACCGGATTCAGGTGTCTATCGCTGATTCGGCGCGGTCGGTCCTCGGTATGTCTAAGGGAGGACGCAAGTGTGACAAGGAAACTTGGTGGTGGAACGACACAGTCCAGAGGGAGACTAGGGTGAAGAAAGCCCTCTTTAAAAAGTGGCAAGCGTCCAACTCTCCTGAAGATCGCGACGCGTACAGGTCTGCCAAACGTGCCACAAAGAGAGCAGTAGCCAGAGCCAGACGGGACCACTTACAGCCACTGTACGATAAGTTGGAAACGTCTGAGGGGCAGAAGCTTATTTATAAGTTGGCACGTTCTAGGATCAAAGCGGCACAGGATATATCCAAGTGCCGCTGTGTAAAAGATCCTAATGGTAACCTGCTATGCGAGGACCTCGCGGTGAAGGAGAGGTGGCGCTCTTATTTCCACGAACTGCTCAATAAGCAGTATAAAGAGGTGCAGCCACCGGAACTCCCTCCGAATCTAGGACTTGTGCCACTGATTACGCCTGAGGAGGTGCGCAAGGCTCTTCGCTGCATGAAGAATCGGAAAGCTGTCGGCGCCGATGGAGTCCCCATCGAAGTATGGAAGGCTATGGGTTCTCGTGGTGTGGGCATCTTAACCAACCTTTTTAACCGCATACTCGAGACCGGCAGAATCCCCGCCCAATGGAGACTGAGTGTTATCACTCCAGTGTTCAAGGGCAAGGGATCTGTGCAGGAGTGTGGAAGTTATCGTGGTATAAAGGTCATGTCCCACACCATGAAGCTCTACGAGCGTATAGTTGACTCTCGGATCCGGCAGGAGTGCACTGTCTCGGAGGGCCAGTATGGTTTCCGCCCCGGTCATGGTACCATGGACCCTGTTTTCGCCCTAAGGATCGTTATGGAGAAATACAGAACGAAGAATACGCCTCTGCATTTTCTGTTCCTGGACTTGCAGAAGGCCTTCGACTGTGTTCCTCGCGTGATGATCTGGTGGGCGCTGCGGTCCAAAGGGGTGCCTGAAACTTATATTGAAACCATCCGGGACATGTACCGAAATTCCGATTCAGTGGTGCGAACTGCTGTTGGTGACACTAAATCTTTTCCCATTACAGTCGGAGTCCACCAAGGATCCGTCCTAAGTCCGTTTCTGTTTAGCGTAATACTGGACGCACTGTCCGTAGTCATCCGAGACGCACACGAGCAGCCCCCGTGGATGCTCATGTATGCTGATGATATTGCGCTAGCGGACTCGGATAAGGGACGGCTTGGAAGGCGTGTAAATGCTTGGAAAGAGTCACTTGAGAACGGCGGTTTGCAACTCAACGTAGCGAAGACTGAATACTTGGCTAGCAATACCACAGATCCCACACCTGTCTGCGTTGACGGTCACATGGTCGAGCGGACAGACCAGTTTAAGTACTTGGGATCTGTGCTTCACGAGTCCGGCGACATCGATTGTGACGTCAAGTCCCGCATTTCGGCAGCTTGGGCCAAGTGGCGAGAGGTAACTGGTGTCATTTGTGACCCGAAAATGCCGGTTAAACTGAAGGGACAGGTCTATAAAACGATCATTAGACCTGTCCTTTTGTATGGTAGTGAGGCGTGGCCATTGCTTGAGCGACATAAGCAGGAGCTGCGTGTCACGGAGATGAAGATGCTGCGCTGGATGTGTGGAGTGACGCGAAAAGACCGCGTCAGAAACTCCCGCATCAGGGGCAGCCTTCATGTCCGAGACATTGCAGACAAACTGCAAGAATGCCGCTTACGGTGGTACGGCCACGTTCTACGAAAACCGGCTAGTTACGTGGGAAACAAATGTCTTGCCATGGCGCCTCCGCCCGGCCGCGGCAGATTGGGAAGACCCAAGAAGTGCTGGCTTGACGTTGTAAGATCGGATATGCGTGCAAATGGCCTCACTACACGGGATGCCGAAGATCGTGCGAAGTGGAGACGTAAAAGTAGGAAAGCGGACCCCGGGCTCTCGAGAGGGATGCAACCGGGAACAACGCTCGGATGATGATGATGATGATGATCATCAAAAAAAAAGATCATCCGACCCCAGCGCCATCTGCTCACAGCGTTGCGTGGGCCCCCCTAATAAAATACTTAGTTTTAATATTACTATAGCCCTAGGTAAGTTGGTACTAAATAAAATAATGAAATGATTCGTTTAAAAATCGTATTTTTATACTCACACCTATTCTAAACTACGTCTTTGTTTTAAATAATACCTATTTTAATCACTTGTCACCATTCATTATAATTATCCTAGGTAAAATTATTACCTATTAAACTTATTACTTACTAGCTGCGACCCGCGGGCGTAAGTCCCGATCCCGCGGGAATATCGAGATAAAAAGTAGCCTATAATATGTGTTATTCCAGGTCTCCAGCTATCTACATGACGAGTTTCATGGTAATCGGTTCAGCGGTTTTTACGTGATTGAGTAACAAACACACACACATACACACATACTCACAAACTTTCAGCGTTATATATAATATTAGTAGGAAGGATTATGTAAACAAAAGACATCAACGCGTCTCATATTTTGTTCGATGCTGAACACTGATGCTTGGTTGCATTCTAACGCCGAATTTCTTCAACGATAGTAAAAATCAATAGTGTAATACAACAACCCTTGGTGTCTTCAAGCAAGCATGTTACACCGTCGACCTCATCGTCGCTTCCCAACAGGTGTAAAGAGATCAAATGCTAACCTGTCTCATGTAAAAAAAAAACAAAGTTACAGCTAAAACTGACGTTACTAAGAAAATTTCGATTTATTCATGAAGAAACTCGTGGAACATCACTTTTGGCTTCGAATGGTCTAAAAATGTGATGACCTGAACCAACTTAAGTACCTACCTACTTAAAATATAATTTGGATGTTTAAAAAAATAAATCTTTTATTTTAACCAAAAATCATTTATTAACAAAACGATACCTATACTTAAATTACACTACTTACAATATGCAACTGGAATGGAATGGAATATGTTTGAAACATCACCTCATGACAGCCCTCAATTTTAAGTGGGGCTTCAATACAGCCGTAAGAAGAAATCGAGAAAGAATTGATAACCTAACAATTATTTCTCAATTTCCCACTAGAAACCTCCATACTTCTCAACCAATGCTCAACGTACTCTGGACATTCATACTTCTCCTCTGCTCCAGGAAATCCCTCAAATAACGCTCGAGTTGACTTCCCATTGGGTCCGAGGACATGTTGTCGTGAGAGGAGTAAACTACGGCGTTTGTTGTCGTGGAGGGTTACGATTTCATGTTCGAAGAATAGTGACTTATCGTCCCAGTATATTAGCTGAAATTTTATGTAAAAACATGAGATTCACACTTTATAAACTTAGATATAGTAGGCGGCAGCTTAGTTGAAACAAAATGGCGGATGCGCAAAAGTCGATTTTTCATAGAAAGCGCATGTAAAATGTACTGCGCGAACTTTCCCCTTCCACGACAAAACTTTTCAACTTTCGTGCCGGTCACTTCACATGATTTCCGTCCATCATTATTATTAGAAGTACGGGTCAGTCAGTATGTAATAATGATTATGAAATTCCTGTGGAGGTAGAGGAGACGTCCTGCATTAGCGGGGATTAGACTAGGAACTATCGGTGACGTAGAAAGCCTTTCACATTTTTTAATAAACCACATTTAGTGGCAAAATTTATGGATGAGCTGGGCAGGTTCTCCCACTAACAAAATGCAAAAAGGACCCAATTTGAGGAGGTATTTTTGCGGAAAACGAGCTCGTAAACAATTACAATGATTATAAAATTCAAATAAAATGTTGTACCCTGGCCCTGGCCCCTGGCCCAGCCAGGGCTTAAATGAATATAGCTACGGTATCCCCTGCCCGTCGTAATAGACGATCAAAAGAGGTGTCTTAGTGGGAGGCTTCGGCCGAGTCTTGTTACCACACATCGGTCTAAGTCGTAAGTCGTCGGTAAGTTAAATTTGCCAAAAGCTTTTGATGTGTTATTTCTGGCAAAATTACTAAACCGTTTAAAAAAAAAAGATTACTTATAGAATACGTTCCCGGGAGAGTGCCTCTTCTTTCCCTAAGAATAACATAGACAATATTATTAGGGGAGGTAGAGTATAAAACCATTTTTACCTTATTATTAATTTTATATGGCACAAATATGGGTAACGGATCCATTTCAACAGTGTAGGTAGAGCCTTGCAGTGCATGTATCCCAACTTCCTTACTCCTCCTATAGATACCGGTGACTACGTAATAATGAAACCGAGCTATGTCCAGTTCACGTATTAGTCTCGCTAAACGAACGTGTTTAAGGTTTACGTCGCAGTCTTGGAAAGTTCCCAATCCTAGAAAAACAATAAGTAATTCGTTTTAGACGTCGATTTCAATCGCGTCTAGAGATTTTCTTGCTAATAAGGAGCAGGTCTACCTACTCTTTTCTCCATACAAACTTTACAAACGTAGTCGACGGTTTCCTGCCTCGATGAAGATATAAAAACACTTAGGGGCATGGTCGGTCATGGCATAAACATATTTGCTGTAATGTCTTTATCCAGGGAAGAAGGTATACTGTCCTCTTAAACATTGCTATTACGGTGAAAAACATCGCGAGGAAAACCGCAATCAAAATCCCAATTATGAAAATAGGTACGGAAAATGCCCAGCGAAATGTTTAACCTTTTATGGGTATGCGGGCACTGCTATGCCCGCGTTTTACCCACGTAACTCCCGATCACGTGGGAATTTCGAGATAAAATGTAGCTTATGTATTATTCTAAATCTTCAGCTATCTACAAATCGAGTTTCATCGCACTCTGTTTAGTAGTTTTTGGTTGAAGGAGCAACAAACACACACACACAAATACACTCACAAACTTTCACTTTTATTATCCCTGTTTTTTACTTTCTCTTTGTAACTTTAGTATTAAGGGGAAAATTAGCTACAAGGGGAATGTTTAGGTAGAAGGTACTTACAGAAAAATATATTAAATGTTAGATACTTACCGTAAATCGACGTAACATCATACATATTTCGTTTCTCTTTAAATATGACATCCCTCAGCACCATCAAAATACTTCTAGCAAAATAATTGACATCACAAACTGCGTTCAAAACGATAACTAATAAAACTAAACTTAAATACAACATAGTTTAATTTAAAAATAAACCAACAATTAACTAAACGACTGAAGGAACCACTGCAGTCGCTGATTGGATCTAACCTGTTAAATATTTCATTGTATGATAATTTTACCGTCCATTGACTTTGGACTCATGTTTTTCAAGGTTGTTATAAAAAAAATGTAGCCACCGTAAATTATGATGAGATGTGTAGAGAAATATATTTTAATTATGTAAATTCAACCTTGTAAATTCACACGATTTGTTACCTTAGTAACATTTTCCCGGGTCTTATTCGCGTATTATTATTTATTTTCTTACCTCGACGTTTTAACAATGTTACAAAGGTCTTGGTTGCGAGGGGACACGCGCGACCAAGACCATTGTAATATGGTTGTTATTATGTATATTTTTGCTAACTTTGCTAAGTTATTAGCGAATGAGACTGTGTATACTTATCCTACCTCTGTGGAACAAATTACTTACTGTTTTTTTTTTTCAAAGTATTTTTATATTTGAAACCTCAGTGTTTAGGGTTCGGTACCCAAATGGTAAAACGGGGTACCGTTTTACCATATTACTGAGACTCCGCTGTCTGTCCGTCTGTCACCAGGCTGTAAGAAATAGCTTTCCAAAATTCTGCACTTATTTAGGATTTAAACCTGCAACTCCTATAAATCCGTTGTAGTGCACCGCTTCCGCCGCAGGTTCCCATCGCATCGGGATATGATCGGACATTCCGCAAAGATCATCTGATGATGACCTTTGCGGAACGAGCATTGTTCCCGAGCGTTGTTCCCGGTTGCATCTCTCTCGAGAGAGCCCGTGGTCCGCTTTCCTACTTTTACGTCTCCACTTCGCACGATATTCGGCATCCCGTGTAAATTTCGCAAAAATACTTAGGCCTAACTACTAAATCTTGAAACTTGCAACTTTTCGACTTCAGATTACTTAACAGATAATCTGTCTGTACATATTTCTTTAAGAGCCGATTCTATTGGTAGAAGTCCATTAGGTAGTAATTTACTGCATTCTGGGATGCTATTCTGCTCATCATTCTGAAGATTACATTGATCCGATCATCACCGAGATTTTATGAGACCAACTCGGGACTCTCACCTTCCAAATAAAAAAACAATTATCGAAATCGGACTTCATATGCCGGAGTACGGCGCAGACATATCCACATACATGGTTGCCTGGAAGAGATCGGTTTTAGCGATAAGGCCGCCCATTGTACCTATATAATTGTTAGTTTTAAGTTTAATTTGTGACAAAAATGTGTCAAATCTGATTTTTTTTCTGTCCTATTTTTATAATTTTAATATTTTATCTTTCTGTTTCTTTTGTACATTTTTTTATATATGTTATTTTTATATGTATTTATTTATATGTATTATTTGGTATAATAAAGCATTAATCAATCAATCAATCAATCAATCATACATACAAACAATATACGAGTCGAATTGAGAACCTCCTCCTTTTTTTGAAGTCGGTTAAAAATGCCCTTCACTTTTATAGTTCAGTCAGTCAATCAATCAGGGCTTCGAATTTTATATGTATAGATGGATAAATAGGGAGTCCCTATTAAACAGTTTAGGTGGCTCATAAAATTAACCGTCCTATTTATTTATATTAACATCTACCTACACGTCGAGGGTTGTTTCGGATTTGTAATAGTTAGAGATAATAGCCGAGAGCCATGAGATGTTTGCGCAGAGATGGCCAACAGATTCTTGTGTTTGTCTTGCTCATTTCATTATTAGATGATCCTTACATGCCTCTACTGCGTGACATAGGTAGATTACTTATTAGAATAAGGTTGTTTAAGAGGAATAACAACGCCAACGACCTTGAAACTGAAAATCCCTGTCGGGCTCATCGAAAATTGTTGTTTATTTCATGACGGAATGTTGCAGAATTTTTTTTTGTGTATGGATTGTAGGTGACATTGTTTCCTACATTTTGGTGTAGTTTTAAGACAAGAACCTCCTATTGGTGCAAAGCCTATCCAAATTTTAGACAAAATATATCTGATTTGGCTAAAATGTCGATAGGCTTCAATACGTTTCGACATATTTGTATGGAAACTGCACTAAAATATCGGAAACAATGTCGCCTACAATCCATACACAAAAAAAAGTTCTACGACATTCCGATGCGCCCGACATGGATTTTGAGTTTAGCAGGTATAGGGCCCTTAAGGGGACAGTCTACCTACTCTTTTCTCCATACAAAGTTTACAAACGTAGTCGACCGCCCTGGATAAAGTTATGGGAAAAAAATGTTTATGCTATTAGAAAATAAAACAAACCAAAACCTAGGGGCATGGTCATGGCAGATATAAATTTTATGGCATAAACATATTTGCTCTAATGTCTTTATCCAGAGAGGAAACAGTTAGTCGACTACGTTTGTATGGAGAAAGAGTAGGTAGACTGTCCTCTTAATAATGACAGTTTAGTAATATTTAAGCGATCTATCGTATCGGTCGATATCGTGGTAGTGGTGTTCCTTGGTTGTAATGCAAGGCCAGGGTTTATGGCAGGTTATGTTATGTTATGATATTATTATGTCCTGGGATTCACCACGGCCCAGAGGCATATGACATACCGTTACGCCAGTACGGAGTAGGCTCCCGTGGCGACTTACAGCCTAATCCCTAGAAGAGGAGGGAAGGTTAGATGTAATAAATAACTTAACACAACGGTAAATTACGATACGATTTTTAATTAACATCAATGATAATAATGGGGTACACAGAACGCTTACATTGAAAAGCTTAATACTACTCTTTGGCTTTACGTGTAAAATAGGTACAATGTTATCAATTCTGTTTTGTTTTAGAGCGATTAGGGTCGTCCGGGGTTGTTCATAAAAGATTATTAAAGCCATTTTAGTTAAACATGTCATGTACCTTAGCCAAAAAAAATCGCCAAACGACATAAGACATTATTTTCACTAAATATCCAGATGCGTTCCGAAACCACATCTTACTAGTTGTTAAGAATATGCATACAAGTTCTTACTGAATAAAAGAATATGACTTAATATTATGACTTAAGAAATAGCTTAACATGGCAAATTTATGGCGACTGTTACACTGTCTGCAGTACAAGGGTTGCAACATGTTACCTCCCACTGTGCAAAATTCCATACTTAAGCGGTGGCCCATTAAGAACTGACCGTGCAAGACGCTGCGGGCCCAGAGGCCGACTGGTCTGAAGGCATACCAACGAGATGTATACAAGTTCTTATTGAATAAAATTAAATGACTTAGGAGATAGCCTAACATGGCAACATTAATGGCGACTGTTGCACTGTCTGCAGTCTGGAGTGCAAGGGTTGCAAGCAGGGGGATGCTGTAACGGAAGCAGTAAGGGACCTGATAGGGTTGGAATACCGGGTAGGGGAACTAACCAGTCGGAGCCGCAGACTCGGCCCATCACTAGAGCTGGGAGTAGCGGGGCCCGAGGACCGACTGGTCTGAAAGCAGACCAACGAGATGTGGGCTCTTCGGTGCTGGAAACTGGAGATTCGAAGGTTGACGATGTTGGTAGTAGCTTATCTCTTGGGTCCTGTTGGGAAATATTCTTTGCTTGAAATCATAGTTATCAATTAAGACTTTGTATTTTTATGTAGGTACTTAAAATGATCTTAATTTCTGAAGAGGGTGCTCTCATTGCACCACAGTTTACATTACTTTAGCAATTTGCTTAGTTTTTATCAGTTGTTATCCAAAAAAGTATTCTTGAGACCAATCAGCCAACTTCTAGACAGGAAAAAATTCATCATCCGGGCGATGTTCCCGGTTGCATCCCTCTCGGGAGCCAAAGGTCCGCTTTCCTACTTTTACGTTTCAACTTCGCACGATCTTCATCATCCCATTGAGTGAGGCCATTTGCTAGGAACAAATTAAAGGGGTCGAATATAAAAGGTGTCTTACATGTGTTGCGTTAAAATGTTCAACAGCTCGCAGCAGGTCGTGGTTACACCGCCGCAGCACCAGCTCTAACACTGATCTCTTCTTGCCTGGGAACAGCTTCCTTAGCATATCCAGCCCTGCGGTGCTCACTGGACCCTCGCCTTCCGGCTCCGTACTGCTGGTAATCACATAGTTCATTGTTAACCCTATTTCCACACTGTTCTTGTAGGCATTAATTATGGTACTCATCTCATTGATATGAAATTAAACAAATTTTCCGAACACCCTGGAAATGGGGTTTTCGAGGTTTTATGTATGTGTTTTCGTACAATAAAGCGTTGATTTATCTATCGCGATCCTAAAAAAAAAATATGGTTCCGATCCAGATTAAAGGAGTACGATACGAAGTAAATTGACAGATTTGACTTCAGAATCGGGATTCCGACCCAACCTGACAGTGCATGTGAAGTAGTGAAATATCTTACCGCGAATTACTTGCGGAAATTCCAGCTGAATCGGGTGAAACGCTGCAGCAGTCAGGCATGGAGTCGCTTGTTTCACTGTCGATGTGGATTGGCTGCGAAGAAAGGTTATGTTTAGTACCAAATCTTCCTCCCCGAGATGAGAAGGGTCTCATCCCGTGAGTGTCGTAAAACGCGACTAAGAGATCTGCGGGAAGCTAGCGAACATGGAGTTCTCTCTGCGCTGTGGCGGGTAAACTGCTTGCTTCCAAGGAGGATGTTAGAAAGCAGATCAAAGTAAAAATATTGCTCTTTTTGCAGTAGTTTTGCAGTCCTAAATAATTTAGGATCCTAAGAGGGATGCAACCGGGAGCATCACCCAAAAATTAAGAACGCTGTTTTTACCCAGATACAGCGACCGATCGTTTCAAAGACATGCAATTGCTCTTTACAATGAGGAAGGAGGAAGGAAGAAAGACATTTGTGTGGAAACAGCGGTGATAACGAACCCTCTGCAGCAGAGAGATTCCAAACGCTTACAGTAGGTATCGTAAAAGGGATTCACATACAATATTATCATCCGCAGCAGAGTCCGGCTCCGGTCCAGGACTCGGGCAAGGTTCCGTGACCCTCATGCCGTAGATACGCCCTGGAGGTAAGGCATCCATTGCTGTCCCACTCTCGACTGATGCTAAATGTAGTGCTATTTTGTCTTCCGCAGCTTGTTGACGTTTTAACGCGACCTGGGAAGATGTTGCTTTGTTATAAAAGCTTAGTAGTCAGTCAGCTTAATAGTCCTCTATGTATAATATGTATGTATTTACAAAAGAAAAATAAATATAAGTATTATATCCGTTGTCTAGTCACCGTAACACAAGCTTAGTCGCTTACCACGGGGCTAGATGGCGCTGTGTGTTGTTCACAGAATTTATTTATTTATTTTAGTGAATTAGCGAAAATTGTTCAACGAGTTGGTTGAAACCGCTCTTCACTACTTGTTTAATTGGTAGATTTTCTTGGGAAATTAATTTACTGTTAATCAAAATCCAAACTTGTATAATACTAGCAGTGCCCGCGACTTCGCCCGCCTATTTTTTTTTTAAATATATTTTATAGCCTTCTTCAATAAATGGACTATCCAAAACTGAAATAATTTTTCGGACGGACCAGCGGTTCCTAAGATTAGCGCGTTCAAACGAACAAACAAACAAACTCTTCAGCTTTATAGTATTAGTATAGTATAGTATATATTGTAAATCCGAAAGTTAGTAAGTATAGGTATTTTTTCACGATCGAACAGTTCGACCGATTTAGATGAAACTTTCTATAGGGATAGTTTAAGTCATGGAGAGTAAAAAAGAATACTTTTGATCCCAATAATCCCGCGAGATCGGCACTTACGTGGGTGAAACCACGGTGCGCTGCTAGTTAAATTACAAAAAGATTTTTGTACGTAATTTTTTAGCTTGTAAGTAGGTTAGGTCTGTCGTTAGGTTACTACCTACACATAAAAAATCAGCGGCGGTTCAGCGGGGGAATGCGGCGTGTGTCCTGGGGTCTTTTGGGTCGGGTGCGTCGCGGGGTGGGCTCTTTGATTAGGTTCAGGTTCAGGGTACGGGATGGGTAGTTTAGTACTTAGTTATAGTTATTTTTAATGTATGTATGTATGTAATTGGTTCCTTGTTTATGTGGTTTTATTTGCTTAGTTTTAGTTTAGTTTTAGTTTTGTGTTTTTAATTTAGTTGAATTTTTTATTTGAGAAATGTTTACTAAGTTTCATAATAATACACATAAAAAATACAATGATTGTTTAATTAAGTGATTTTTTTTGTCACGCTTTGTTGCATGTCGTTAACAGTTGCTAAAGAATATATATTTTTATCAGGTTTAAAAATTTAGGTAGGAACGCGTATCTACTTAGTATTTTAGATTTTCATGGCAAAATCATGGCGCAGCTATGCCTGGGACACACGATTTCACATATTATTCAAACCAGTTAGTATTTCAAAATTCCAGTGAAACAAAAGACTTGGCCAATTTTTTTTCCTATTCACGCCGCATACAAAAAAAATTTAAAGGATTTTTTCAAAAATAGCGTTTCCTAAGTGTGGGAAACACGAAGAAACACTAAAACTAAAGACCAGAGGTTCTTATCACAGGCTGTAACCTAAGCAAATTTTGTAATTATTATTATCTTACTGAAAAAAAAAATGTTTTGTACTTCGACGACTTCAAAAAAAGGAGTAGGTTCTCAATTCAACCCGTATATTGTTTATAATTATATTCTGTATTTTGCGCACCTACCAACCCATCGGCATATTCGTAAACCAAATAAAACAAAAACGACGTTGACAGAATATCTAATGGACCGAGTCGAAACTTAATCTTGACAAATTAATTTAGCGGAAAATCAATGACAAACAGACAATGTTTGCGGTAGTCGGTTGCGGTGACCCTTGGGACGGCGACTCCTGCTATGAACCGTAGCCGCAGGGTGAGGCTAGTCGCATTGGTTTCATTGATAAGATAAACAAAACCCAATCTCGGGTAGATAAATCAAATTACATGTAGACCACAGTGGAATATATACGCATAAACTGTTGAGTATACCGGCAGACCGGCACTCATTTAGGTATCGGTACGAATACGTTAAACCTGTTGGAAAGGAAAGCTTCACACTCTTAAGAGGGTTCATTCCATTCTCTTTCTCCATACAAACGTAGTTTACGTTTTCCTCCCTGGATAAAGACATTAGAGCAAATATGTTTATGCCATAAAACCTATATCTGTCATGTCTTGTCAATGTACGAACCTTTTTTTTTCTAATTAAAATAATAATAAAAAATAAAAAATGAAAAAAATAATTCGGAAGATGAATAGTCATGCCAGATATAAGTTTTATGGCATAAACATATTTGCTCTAATGTCTTTATCCAGGGAGGAAAACGTAAACTACGTTTGTATGGAGAAAGAGAATGGAATAAACGCCCTTAAAGCGGCGGTAAAAATCTTGTCCGTCCGGCTGGCCGTAAAAATATTGCCAAATCTATTTGCAAAAGTCGCCCATGTTTTTTGAGTTTCAGACTTAAACTATTACACACTATTAACTAAATGACATAGTATACCTATCACAGACATACATAGATATAGCTAGACCACGCGAATTCATATCCTTCGCGTGTCAGAAAAACGTGAAAAACCCTGACAAAACGTCGCGGTAGTCGGCTAACTGGCAGTCCGCGCGCATGTATAAAAACTAATTATTTATTTATTTATTAAATGACATAATTACAATTCATACAATGGTTATATATAAACAAATGCCACGTAAACCTCAATGGTTTGTCTTGGCATCTCCAATCGTAGCTACATAATTAGGTTTTTTTACTATAGCTAGTGTTTAATAACGTACATTTCTGAATTATAAACGAGTTTAATACGAAACAAATACTCAAATACATAAGAAACAACAAAAGCTTTTAAAAATTGATTTATATAGGTGACAGGCAACAACAATCTACCTATCCAAAGATTCAAATAAGTATTGTCATTTGAATACAATAAAATGCCTCGTTGTGTGATTGATTGATTAGTTACTGCAAAATCCGAAAAAAATCCTAAGGTCGGTCTAAAAAGTCGGCATGCTCGGTTTCAATACGACTCGAGATACATGTGACGTCTACCTAGGTATATCTACGTATGTGTACCTACCTATCCCTTCAATTTTCATTACAATGCAAGGTGCGTTATACCTACTATAGATGAGATGCAAGTGTAGGGACATCGACATCGACAGCGATGCATTACTGTGTAAACCGATCGATGGCTCATCCGGCGTCCCATCGTAAACATGTGCCACTTGCTTAAACAAACTTAGACGCCGCATTAGCTGATCTCGATTTCACTACATTAAAACACATTAACGCCTTTAAATTGGGTGTTATTTCTGTTCGTCGTCGTCCCGTCGATACAGTTTTGGTGTGGAATTTCCTAATAGGTACGTTTGATGAATAGACAATATCTAATGCGTTTATGTTATGTTCACCTGTTTTTGTAAAGATTATTTCGTTTTTGATCTGATTATTGAAAGATGTTGTAGGTAAGTATATATATGGCGCCGTCTAGGCGATAATCGAATCCGCACCCTTTTACGTCCCAGTCGAATGTCGCGCCGAGAGATTGGCAATACAAAAATCGATCTATAAAAGGCTTTGTCCTGACTGACTGACTGATCAACGCACAGCCTATACCACTGATAGTTGAGAGCTGAAATAGGCCTGGAAATGAACTTGGAAAAACCAAAGTCATGACTAACAGTGATTTGACACCAGTACCTACTGGTTAACGATGTGCCACTCCAATTCAAAAAGAGCTACATTTACTTGGGAAAACAAGTTTCGTTTAAGAAGGATCGAAATATAGAGGAAATAAACAGGAGAGTAGCTATTACATGGAAAAAATACTGGGCTCAAAAGGAGATTCTTAAGAGGAGTATATACGCCAACGACCTTGAAACTGAAAATCCCTGTCGGGCTCATCGAAAATTGTTGATTATTTCATGACGGAATGTCGTAGAACTTTTTTTTGTGCACAGATTGTAGGTGACATTGTTTCCTACATTTTGGTGTAGTTTTCAGACAAGAACCTTCTATTGGTGCAAAGCCTATCCAAATATTAGACAAAAAATGTCTGATTTGGCTAAAATGTCGATAGGCTTCAATACGTTTCGACATATATGTATGGAAACTGCACTAAAATATCGGAAACAATGTCGCCTACAATCTGTACACAAAAAAAAGTTCTACGACATTCCGTCATGAAATAATCAACAATTTTCGATGCGCCCGACATGGATTTTCAGTTTTCAGTTTCAGTTTAAATCGAAGCTACCAATGAAACTGAAAAGGGTAATCTTAGACACTACAATTTTACCTTGTCTCACCCACAGCTGCCAAACGTGGACCTATGACCATAAGACAAGACAAAAAATACAGACTACCCAGAGGGCAATGGAAAGGAGCTGCTTAAATATAAAACTGAGAGATAGAACAAGAAACATAGAAATTCGAAATATGACGAAGGTAATTGATGCTCTATTATTCGCTCAAAGTCTTAAATGGAGGTGGGCCGGTCATGTTGCGAGATACGATGACAACCGTTGGACAATCAACGTCACAAAATGGAAAGGACCGTTTGGCAAGAGAAGTAGAGGTCGTCCGCACGCCCGGTGGCAGGACAAGATTGTATCCTACGCAGGAAAAGACTGGACGACCACGGCTAAAAACAAAGAAAAATGGAAGTCTTTGGAGGCTTTTACCCTGAGGGGTCCACATCTAAACAAACAAATAATATAATTATGAAAAATGATGATAATGAACCATTATAAATTATAAAATATCATAAACCAAATTATAATATTCTTAAATTAATTTTTTATTCAAATCAATTGATACAATAATAAAATTGAATTTTAAATGTAATTAATGCGCCATAATTTTGTAAATGAAATGTATGTGGAATAAATAAAGTTATATTATTATTATTTTATTATTATAACCACAGGTATCGGTACCTCTAAGTATCGGTGCTGCATGGGCAAGTCTACTAATAATGTCCCAGGTACTAAGTATAACGGCATTAACAGCATGAATTAAAATTCCTGGCGCTGAATCTAAGGTAAGATGAAAGAGGTTTATTTATTTACCTTTTATAATAGGTACTAAGCGATGCTTTTCTGACCCGACTGCCGAAGGAGGGTTATTGTATGAATTATTTTAGCAGATATTCTGTTAATTCTACTAATATTATAAAGCTGAACGTTTGTGTGTAACTATGTTTGTATCTCCTTCACGCAAAAACGACTGAACCGATTGCGATGAAAGTTGGATTATCTACATTTAGATTAACACATAGGGTACTTTTAATTCTGATATTCCCGCGGGATCAGGACTTACGCGCGTAAACCACAGGGCACTCGTAGTGATAAAATAAGGTCCTCGAAATAAGACGGTCCTACAGGCCGTGGTTTCGACACCTCGGGCTCTACCGCCGTTCATTATGGATGTTTTAATCTCACCTGAGCGGCCATAATCCGCTGTCTCTCCTTGATGAGTCCACACTTGGGGCACTGGCAGTGTCTGTAGGCGCAAGCTTTTTTGTGTCCACGGAGACTGGAGATCAGGCCGTGGTTCCGACACCTCGCACATTTTGGTACCCGGGCTCTACCGCCGTTCATTATGGATGTTTTGACTTAGATCTGAAATTATACGTTTTCTAGAGCACATAATCCATAGCACCAAGCGGATTCGTCCGTTGTCCTAAACGTAGACACGACAGTCAATTGGGGACACGATCTGTCTATAACTGATCCCTTACGGTTGCCCCGGGGGGTGGCCTGACGGTACAGCGGACCCCTCTCTTTATACCATTGCTGGTCATAGCTAGGGACGTTATAACATATATGTGTAGGTATTGGAGAACTGAGTTTGCTTGTCCTAAACGCAGACCGGTGCAGCCAATAAGGAAGATTGGTCAGATCTTGTTCCACTGCCGTTTTCCTTCTTCTAGATGAGAGAGCGCTACATCTTAGGCTATACCTCATCATCATCATTTCAGCTGTAAGAAGTCCACTGCTGGACATAAGCCTCCCTCATAGATCTCCAGATGCTTCGGTCATAAGCGGCCTGCATCCACCGTGAACCCGCGGCCTTAACCAAGTCGTCCGTCCAGGCTATACCTATTCATCACTAACTATCAGGTATGAGATAGTGGTCAAAAGCTCATCTATCTTATACAGCTGGACTATAATTATCAGAATCCACCGGCCTAAATCTTATTTCCGGACGTCTGTAGTCCTAGGCCAGCGCAGCCGCTAATTAAAATGGAAACATGGGAAAAAATGTCTATTACTGTATCACATCTTTTTACAATCACTCCCTTGCTTGACCCATAAGTCACAAATGAACAGGTAGGTACTTATCTTCTTCTATTAAGCATGCTAGATCTTGCACTCATCGTCACTTAAAATTACAACCAATTTTACCTTTTAATACCGCCTTGTACAAGAACCAAACACCAAAAAATAACTAACTATATCTAAATCACTATACACTTTGAATCCGAAACATAAAAATATCAAAAAACATTCACAAATATACCTACTACGAGAAAAATATCCAAATAGGTAACAACAACAAAAATTAACACATGCCACTGAGAAACCAAATTCACTGATATATTTCAGCCAGAACACTGAACTGTCTCAGTAACGAGCGATCTTTCATTCTGATGGAAGAAAGAAGATAGATAAATCTGCAGAGAGGCGTAACATTTCCCCACTAGCAACAAACGGAATTAAACTCCATTTTCTAAGAAACAAATGCGAGAACAAATGTGCGGGAGATAACCCAGCATCCCGTTTGTCCCGACACGCCCAACTTGGGACTCACCAATGGGAAAGGTTTGCTGTCTGGATTGGTTACAATTACAATGTTGAGAAAACAACGGAAAATGATCCTCTGTTATTGTGTTTCATTTGTTCAGGGTATATAATAAATTGGATTTAGTGAGAAGAAAACTCGATACTGTAGGTAGGTATAGTTAAATTTTAGTTAGGTTTATGTACATGTACAAGTCTCTTAGGTAGGTATATCGTTTTTAAATTGTAGACTATGATTTGACGCATCTTCCTGGAGAAAAAACGTCAAATACAAAGAGTCAAAACGTCAGATCGTAGTTATTTAAATTATATTTAAAAAATAAGTATTATTAGGTAAATTAATCTGCACGTATCTATGTTATAAATAGGTATTTATTTCTGGTCTGTTTGTCTCTCTAACTACTTACCATAATATGAATGTATTTACAAAGAAAAACAAATATAAGTATTATATCCGTAGTCTAGTCACCGAAACACAAGCTTAGTAGCTTACCACGGGGCTAGATGGCGCTCGCTGTGGGATGTTCACAGAATGTATTTATTACCTAGTATTTATTTTATTCTGTTTTAGTATTTGTTGTTATAGTGGCAACAGAAATACATCTATGTAAATTGCAACGCCTGGCACGGTCATTACTTTGATGGGTGACCGATGTGTGTGGCGAAAAATCATTTTCACGTGCCCTTCCGTGCTTCGGAAGCACGTTAAGAAGGTGGGTAGGTACTATTACCATTTCCATACAAACATAATATACTTACCAAAATAGAATTATGAAAAATTTAGTTTTCTACCTCAATATCGGTATTATTCGAATTAAGATTTTATTTTTATAGGGCCATAATACTAGTTTACATCTCATTTGTTTTATATTATTATTCCCAATAAAAAGTAATTTACGCTATAAAAACGAACGAAATGTAGGTATGTCCGTTTTATTTCATTTCGAATGAATTTGTTGGAAAACCTTGTGGTGGGGGGCCCTGTAAAAATAAAATCTTAATCCGAATAATACCTATATTAGGGTAGAAAACAAAATTTTTCATAATTCTATTTTGGTATTATGTTTGTATGAAAATGGTTACAGTACCCACCTTCTTAAGCAGTGGTCTCGGTTGTTATCTCTGATAGCAGTCGTTAGGTCTCTAAAGATACGAGAAAAAAAAAGAAAGATGAGATACAGCCTGGTGACAGACAGAGAGTGGAGTCTTAGTAAAGGGGTCCCGTTTTTACCGTTTAGGTACGGAACCCTAAAAGGAAGTTATTTATTTATTATATAAAGGGTGTCCCAGAAACGAGTGTCAAGCGAAAGTCCAGAGGTAGAGGACCTTAAGGGGTATCCGAATCACCCCCATGTATGTTCCGCGATTCTTCGTAGTTTAGAAGTTATGGCCTTTTTAGGGTTCCGTACCTAAAGGTAAAAACGGGACCCTATTACTGAGACTTCGCTGTCTGTCTGTCTGTCTGTCTGTCTGTCCGTCCGTCCGTCCGTCCGTCCGTCCGTCCGTCCGTCCGTCCGTCTGTCCGTCTGTCACCAGGCTGTATCTCATGAACCGTAATAGCTAGAAGGTTGAAATTTTCACAGAAGATGTATTTCGGTTGCCGCTACAACAACAAATACAAAATAAAACAATTATTTAAAAGGGGCTCCCATACAACAAACGTGTTTCAAACATAACAAGGAGTCAGGACAGGAAGAGGGACAGGAGGACAAATCGAGTTGGTCATGGAATTCAAAATGGCTGCCCTATCTGTCAAATATACCAGTCTGCCTTCACTTACCAAAGAGTTTCTTATAAGTTTCAGATTTTCTTTGTGCCAAGGTTTTTTTTAGAGTGATTCGGTCGTTTGATGGGAGTAAGAATCGTAGATAAATATTTCATATTTTCCTATAAAATTCAAAAATTGGTTGTTGTAAACCATTTTAGGGTTCCGTATCCAATTGTGATAGTGGTACGGAACCCTTTGTGCGCGAGTGTCGCACTTGCCCCGTTTTTTCTCATTTTTTTACTAAAATGCGACCACTGAGACCTATTTGGTCATACTAACTGCAATAATTGAGATAATTGGCTGATTTATTTTCAAATGTGGAGCTGAATAATAGGGTCATGTTACCTGTTACAAAAATAAGACGTAACACTAAACAAACTGTTACAAATTAAAAAAGAATTTCGTAAAGTGAGCGTAGACAAAACGCTATAAACACTTTAAAGAGCAATTAAAAGAAAAACTCACCTATTATTTTTTTTCCAAACCAACTTCAAAAACTTCCTTACTTCATTAGTTCATTAGCTATCTACCCTATTCATTTTATTGGTCTATCATTAGAGGATCATATCAAAAATTTTATTTAAAAATTCTTTGGACGAAAATTTTCTCACTCATCTTACTATTACTAAAGCTAATAAACCTGAAGGGAAACTCCCGGCCTAATCTCCTTATCTCACAAACCGTGTTAGCTATACATTTGAAATTTTAACAGAGGATGTATTACTGTAGCCACAAATATTTAAGGGAGCTCCCATACAACAAACGTGATTTTTGACATAAAAACGCAACAATACTACGACGTATTTTACCACTAGCGCCATCTAGTGGTAGTTTTTGTCTTCCGCAAAAAAACTTCCCCACAAATCTTAATTAAGATTTGTACAAATAAATGTATTAAATAAAATAGGAACAAATATGTTTTTTATGTTATTGGATTAGGCCGGGAGTTTCCCTTCAGATTTAAGTAAGATGAGTGAGAGAATTTTCGACCAAAGAATTTTTAATTAAATTTTTGATATGATCCTCTAATGATAGACCAATAAAATGAATAGGGTAGATAGCTAATGAAGTAAGGAAGTTTTTGAAGTTAGTTTGAAAAATAAATAATAGGCGAGTTTTTCTTTTAATTGCTCTTTAAAGTGTTTATAGCGTTTTGTCTACGCTCACTTTACGAAATTCTTTTTTAATTTGTAACAGTTTGTTTAGTGTTACGCCTTATTTTTGTAACAGGTAACATGACCCTATTATTCAGCTCCACATTTGAAAATAAATCAGACAATTATCTCAATTATTGCAGTTAGTATGACCAAATAGGTCTCAGTGGTCGCATTTTAGTAAAAAAATGAGAAAAAAGGCCATAACTTCTAAACTACGAAAAATCGCGGAACATACATGGGGGTGATTCGGGTACCCCTTAAGGTCCTCTACCTCTGGACTTTCGCTTGACACTCGTTTCTGGGAAACCCTGTATAGTGAATTATTGGACAACTATCACTTCTTTAAACCGCATAAGTCCTGATGCCTTTAGAATTTCACGATAAAGTTAAGTGTTCTACTGATGTGGTATTTATTATATTGTCATTGGGCTACATTGGCAAGTTTTCTCGAAATCAGTTTAGTGCCTAGTTTTACGTAAAGAAGCAATAAATGTCTTTGTTATCACAATTTATGAGATACACAGCCGAATACATAAACGCTACTTATAAGGAAATTGTTCATTTTCCCAGGGGCTCCAGGCCTATCATTATGGGCAAATAGTTAGATTTCTCATTATCCAGGGTGAATAAAAACTAAAAGTTTTCACAGGATAAAACTACAATTATGTGCCTATAGTGCTAAAACCGTTCAGACACGTGACTATTTTTGGGCATTTTCTACATATAGAATAGTCACGTGTCTGAACTAGGGTTGCCAACAGTTTTTTTCGAAAAATATAGTATTTGTGGCTAAAAAATATAGTACGACCCAAAAAAATATAGTACAAAAATTAGAGCGGTGTTTTGTAGAATATTTCGAAAAAAATACGTATTTTTTGCACTTAACCTTTTTTTTCACACTTTCAAATACTCTTTCTTTCTTGAATATAAAAAAAATGTTCCCGACATTCAATCTTTAAATTATGAGCACCTTTTTTATGGCTTTTCTTTTTTTCCCTCTACATACTCGTAGAAAACAGTCCTCTGTATATGCAGAGAGGAGGAATTTATAAAAGAAACAACTTTTTACAAATTATGCCAGAAATATAGTATTTTTGCGTACTATATGTGGTTTCAAAAATATATAGTACGCTGAGCTGAAATATAGTACAATACTATATATTATAGTACGGTTGGCAACCCTAGTCTGAACGGTTTTAGCACTATAGGCACATAATTGTAGTTTTATCCTGTGAAAACTTTTAGTTTTTATTCACCCTGGATAATGAGAAATCTAACTATTTGCCCATAATGATAGGCCTGGAGCCCCTGGGAAAATGAACCTTTAGTTTTTAATCGCCCTGGATAATGAGAAATCAAACTATTTATATTGCTGAAATCGAACCAAAGAGGTCGGGTAAGCACGCGAACTTTCGAGTTTATCGTAATAGAAACTCCTTTATATATTATTTTGTCGTTTTGGTGCACTATGGATAGGGTTACCAGATCTCCGGATTTGTCCTGAGATCTCAGGATTTTTGGACATTTCTCAGGATTGCGGGCGGATTTCGCAAATCTCTTAAAATCAGGATTTTTAGAAATTTTAACAAAATACCATCTTAATTAAAGATTTTTTATTAAAAAGTTAAACAAACTAAAAAATTATTATCTTTTGGTAATAGGTAATTGCACGATTTAAATTATCACTTATTTATCTAATTAGCTGTGCCCGCGATTTCGTTTGCGTTTTTCAAAAACCTTCATATCGCTGTGCAAAACTCTACACTTAAACGGACGACCAGAAAATTGCTGTTGCTGTGCAGAAGATAATCATGGCAGAGTCTGTTTAAGTATGGATTGATTTTGCACAGCGTTAGGTAACTTGTTGCATGCTTATTCGCATTATTATACGAAGTAGGTAGCCTTTATTGAAAATATAAAAAAATAAAAACCCGACTTCAAAAAAAATACAAAATAATAAAAATAAGCAAGCTCTCCTAAATACAGTGCAACCGACTTATCTGTAATGTAAGCTTAAGTCGGGCAGCTTAACTACATGCAATCTTTTTACGTGGTTAATGCGCCATATGTACCGTCAGGCCACTCTCGAGGGAAAACGGCCCGATTGTAAATAAGTATGGGAAAAAAATCAAAATGTAAAAAATCTCAGGATTTTTTGGTGGAAATCAGGACATTTCTCAGGACTTTTGTTTTTTTCATCTGGTAACCCTAACTATGGAAGACGCAATGGCGGAGGCGGTAGTTCAGTTAAACGTTTAATTAGTACCATTTAGGATTCTCGGGTGAAAAAAATGCTACAAATCGCATAAATTAACTTTAAAAATTAAAATATATTTTTACAACTACATAACGTTCTGACACGGCGCTAAAACTGGGCCCATGAATGGGCATCCTCTTTTGAGGCTTACTTAAATAGTTGACCAGCTTCTAAATTTAAAAATAGTATGGCAACTTTTGAATTTGAGTGGTGCTTAGTTGTTTAAGTAGAACTCAAATTTTGAGTTGCGTTTATCTATTCGGCCGACAGTCTGTTGACAGACAGACGGACAACCCTCCGTCGAAATCTATCATGCTTATGAAATAGCGTCCCGCTTCCCACCATTTGGTATCAGAGGCGGAGTCCGCCGTACCGTCAGGCTTAGCAAAGCGCTGCGACGCGCCAGAGGCCGTCAAGTTTAATCTATAACTTCATAAACTTCCAAAATTCAAAATTCCCGGTGGGATGTGAACTGGTGCTTTCCAAATTACCATCGTGAATCGCGAACCATGGAAATGAAAATGAAGCGCAGAATCGTAGTAAGCATCTTTTAAATTTTATAGTAGTAATATTATGACGGCCTCTGTGGCGCGTCGGGCGAAGGCCCGACTGCTATGCAGAAGGATGCCGGTTCGATTCCCGGTGCAAGTGTTCATGCTTAAAAATAAATAATTGTTCCTGGTTTGAGTGTCTTCTATGTATCATAGGTACTTATGTAGGTATTTACAAAAAAAAAGTATAACACGTAGTATATCCGTTGTTTAGTACCCATAGTACAAGCCTAGTGCTTAGTTTGGGGCTAGATTGTGGTGTGTGTAACGTCGTGCAATATTTATTTTATGAAATGTAGGTACAAAAATCAAACTAAATTAGTGTTGTAAGAAACTCGAGTCTTGGAGTTATTTAATGGAACTCGACCTATTTTTTAAGGCTCGAGTCCTATAAATAATACTTAGAGCTCAAGTCCTTCAGAATTTGGAGTCTTTTGTAAAAAGACTTGAGTCCTGCCAAAAAGAACTCAAAGACTGAGTCAAAGAAATGAATCCATAGCTGTAGTTTAAGGTACGTTTCATAAGTTTCACTCGCGAGAGGTCAACTTAATTTGGTTTGGTATAACCGGTGTCCGGTTATAGGTAACTTAACAAAAAAAAATATTTTTATTTGCTGATTTTATGTTAGGATAAAATAAAGAGTGAAGGATTTACTAGAAAAAAAAAACAAAATAAATAGTAAGGAACACTATATTTACGAAGCCATAAAAAGATTTATTTGTTTCGTACGAACGTACGTTCGTTTTTGTGTAATAAAATATATTTGCCTACCCTTTTATAAATTTATAATACACCAACTCAAGTCATGACTCAGTCTAGCTTAAAGAACTTAAACGACTCGAAAGAACTCAGAGGACTCAGAAGACTCAAAAGGACTCGGGACTCATGTGACTAACGAGTCCTAGTCTTGAAAATCGACTCAAGTCTCGAATGAAGACTAAAAGACTTGAGTTTTTTTACAACACTAAACTAAATAGGTACTAGCGACTAAAGATATTTATTTTCATTTACATAAAATTACAGAAACAAAACTAGAGTTCGCCTCACTTAAATAGTCGCGCCTTGAATGTTAGCGTTCTTTTTATTTAACGCGAACTATACAACTATCTAATATTATATTTATAATAAGTACAATTATTTATAACTTAAAGAATGGTCATCCTACTAATATTATCCCTTTACAACC
Organism: Idaea biselata; assembly: GCA_958496205.1. Classification (NCBI taxonomy): domain Eukaryota; kingdom Metazoa; phylum Arthropoda; class Insecta; order Lepidoptera; family Geometridae; genus Idaea; species Idaea biselata. The sequence continues at coordinate 18,287,090 of OY292399.1, forward strand.
GAACAAAAAAAGTTTCTATTTTATGTAATTTATGATGTAGGTCGTTTTATAGTGGTCTAAGGTACCCCGGAAAAATACTGAAAAATTCGGAAAAGCCTAGTTTTCCTGAAAATCGCCTGCACGATCGTGCACCTTAGGAATTATTTGACATAGGCACGTTCGTGCATCTTTATGTATTAGTATACCTTTTGCAGTAATTAAACAACAATTAAGAAATAATAATAATTAAATTTAGAAAAATAACGTTTAGGAACAAATTCTTTTTTAAAATTTCTAATATTGAGCATCAAACCTAAACTTATTCCATCCTTCAACCATGTCTGTAGAGTTTGATCCAGTGCAGAAAGAAGCAATCAACACTGACTTATTGTTTTTCCGCGTTAGCAATAGGTGTCGTAGGTTCTCTTATCATTTGTTGTGTCTCATCACGAAACATCAGAGTATCCCTCTTGAACTTTAAGTTTTGTTTGATATCCTATTCACCATGATAGTTCCTGTGCTGTACTGGTTCCGCTTTTGCATTTCATCTATCAAAGGTAAGGATGATATATACAGCCACCTGTCGATCACACAAGGTTGGCTTCCAAGATAAGTGTCTTCAAACATTGTTCTAACCAGGAAGCTAGCCCTGGCGAGAATTGAAATCCAACTTAAACCCATCACTTCGTGCCAAGACAAAGTTTGATTGTGATTTATTTTTTAACACTTCTCTTCTTGGACATCGAACAGTAAATGAAAACATTTGCTCTTCAATGGAGAAGTGTAGTCAATGGCAAACTGGAACCATTTCCTGCTGATAGCATCCATTGATTCCATTGCAAATTTGATCAATAAAGTGATAACTTTCTACAGTGCATTTGTTGCCTGTTCAGGGGGTGCCATATCAGTGTCTACTACCATGTCATACCAGTATCGATCACGGCTAGATAAATGTTACTACACCAGTCCCTTAGGCAGTCTTCGGAATGGAATACATCGCATCAAAAAATAAATGCCAAAGAGTTTTGCATCACAGCCTCCATACTTTTAATTCGGCCCTAGTCATTGATAAATAATATAAATTAGTACAATTACTGCCTTTTTTATAAAATTATCTAGTAAGAATTCAATTGGTTGTCATGCCGGTAGACTAGGTTAGTATCAGGTCAGGTCAATAGATATACTGCTTATCTTTGAAGATTCTTACTCTCCAGCGGCGAGGGCGGGAACCAGGGCGACTCAGACGTCCTACTGCTGCAGATGATTCTGGTGTAAGCAGATCTGGTCCGGGAATGTCTTCCACCAGACATTATCTTTGGTTTTCAGCAAGGTTTGTGATTAAATCTACGTTGCCTAGGATTTTGAAGACGGTAGGGATGAAAACCCATTTGTCTTCATTGGAGACGTTGAAAAACTCGATTTTTGAGTCGTTTCCGTCGCCCAGGGCTTTTGAGATGTCCTCGTTAGGTATAGCAGCTGATATCATTTAAAAAAATCCATATCAGACATCGTAAAGCTAAGTGAAATAATACTGTATTTACAGTAAAAAAGTATAAGCAACACCTAACACGCACGAACGAGCATGTTTATTTTTGAAGAAGAATAAATCAAACAATAAAGAAGATAATTAAAAATAATCTTGATAATATCAATAAATAATTCATTAATAATAAAATAAAATAGTTTACTAATTATATTCCATTAAAATACAATAATTATAATGACTTTACGTGAAGCGCTCCAACCGCCAAAATGCGCCGCCATCTTTGACGAGGTACTGTATCGTAACAACAGGTCACTACTTGCTCAATTATTTTTTTGAGGAAGGAATAGATCATGCACAAGCGATCGATGCCGGTTGTGTTTGGGAAAACAATATATTAAAGGCTCTAGAATTTTTTAAAGTTAGTTGCACGCTTGACTATGAGTCGGTTGTAAAGGGTTATAAAGGTGAAAGTTCGTGAGTGTGTAGTGTTAGACTATTGTTTAATAGTAAATAAATATGCGACAATGTGAATCACATGATCACTGCAAAAAAACCCATGAGTTTCTTGTCTCTTCTTCTCATTGGAAATCGCGGTCCAAAGATACATTTTAGTTTACTGACGATTCAAAGTGTTATGTGAATATCCAAATAAATAAACATAAATTTTGAATTTGTGTGTGTTTGTTGCTCTTTCGCGGAAAAACCGCTGAATCGACGGCGTTGAAACACTGCATGTAAATAGCTGGAGACCTGCTAGCTGATTACGTAACTCTGTTACTAACAAATATCGATTGAAACAATTTAAATTGTTGATTTTGCGTTTACGGATATACAATTTGACAGTTACAGTCGCTTGTTTTCATTGCAATGACAATTTGTTAGCGACTGAATGACGTTAAAAATGACGTGTTATCAACAATTTCAATGAAGAATAACACAAGCTACTTTTATAACGATATTCCACGGGATCGTGAGTTACGCGGGTGAAACCGCGGAGCGTTTCTAGCTACACAATAAATCTTTTAGATTTAGAGATGTATACTCGTACTCACTATTCACTATAACTATATTAGAGAGCAAATCTAATGATCTAAAATATTCTTAATTCTAGACAGCTGATAAATTGCTAAACAGCCATATTTAGATGTATTATAGGCACATGGGATAGGCTAGCATTTGACCTCATCTCACCTGGTGGGAAGCAGCGAAGAGGTCGACGGTGCTTGCCTAAAAACATCTATTCACTCAGGACTTGAAGACTGTTAACAAATTGATTGAAATTACACGCTTTTGATCGATTTTAATCGCGCTGTGTGATTCGTCATTCTATTGGACTAAAAAGTTACTAAAAAGCTACAGTCTTATCATATATTTATTTGCACCAAATCGTTTTGAACTTTGATAATTGATTTGTATGCTTTTGCTTTATTTTTTGAAACTCTAAAAACTTCTAATGAAAAAGTAGTTTAGTTTTTACCTACTTCTGATTTTAGTTTAGCCCTAAAACACAACCTGCAAAGGGCACCACCCTCCATCCCGTGCATGTAGTGTGGAACCTACTGTGGAACATGTGAGACGCATTTTTTTGGTGTAAGCTTCGCGCGAACTTATCAGCTGTCTTTCATAAACTACAATATTAGGTACATCCTACTCTACAAGGAAAATCTGCTATTTACATTAACAATTTAACTACAAAGATTTTTTTACTGTTACCCACTTTAGGGATCATTTGTATTTAGAAAAAAAATGCTTTTTCTAAAATTCATTGGTCCCTGCGACTTTTGAACCCACGACTCTTTAAAATAACCCCATGTCGAAAACTGAACTTTTTTTTTTCCTTTTGTAGTCTGCTACATGGCAATCTGTCTGGTTGACAATAGTCCAATAGGGTGGCTGAATATTTCAATGTCGATTATTTTATTTAAGACTTGTCCAGTGAGTAGTCTCTTATTCGTTGTCTGCAAATCTTACTGCTAGCCCTTGTATGCTATGGCGTTTCAGCCGGGAGAATATGAGGCTCCCTGGACCTTGTAATTGAGCAGCAAGATCATTTTTGTGTCTGATTGTGTCTGATGAAAACTGAACTAACAATATACATATGTTATAGCGCCCCCACTTTACCAACGGCCAACATTAAGACTTACAGGCCGGGTACGCAGTACCATCAAATTATGAGTGCATAGGTATGGTATTGGTATTTTCTAGATGAGTATGCTATATCCTAGACCTAATTGTCACCTACCACCTGGTGATTTCCTATATCACCTGGTGATCACATATAATGTATACAATAACAATAATACAGTTCTGTTGTTGGTTGAGGAGTTTGATAGTCTAGCTGCACCCACTGATTTTTGATGAGTTGTGCAAGTTAACTATAAAAAATCAACGGCATGGCCATTCCTCGAATAGGTAACTAATAATGACTATGGCAGAAACATTTTCTTAAGCTCCTCTGTGCTTTGAAAGCTTGTTAAGCAGTTGGTTGCCGATGCCGATCTCTGATAGGGCAAGTTAGACCTTGAGCAGAAGAGCAAAAGAATACTTACTTGTTTTCCATACAAACATAGTTGACTGTTTTCTCCCTGGAAAAAGACATTAGAGCAAATATGTTTATGCTATATAACCTATATCTGAAATGTCCATGCCCTTACGTTTTGTTTCTTTCAATTTTCTAATTAAAAATCGAACAGAAATTAGAAAAATTCGAATATAAAAAAATCTAAACATAGGGCTGGTCATGGCTGATATAGGGTTTATGGGATCAACATATTTTCTCTAATGTTTTTATTTAGGGAGGAAACAGTCGATCAAGTTTGTAAAGTTTGTATGGAGAACAGAGTAGATATACTTTTCCCTTGGTGACTTTAAAACTCTGTGAGCCACATCGCTATAGGATATAATTTAAAGGTCTATTGGTTACAGCATTGGCATAGACTGATGTCATTTAGAACTTTTCTTCCCTTTATCAGAATGTTTAGACTTCTTCTTTGTAACTTGCAGCCTTTTATCACCCGTTATAATATTAATGTTAGGGGTGACGATCTTAGGTGATGATGATGCAGAGCTACTCGAGGACATCTTCACCGGGGTGGAAGTTCCAGAGATGTGGGATGGGGACTTTGGGGAGGATGCCTTGCTTGAGAACCCAGACGCGAAGGCTTGTGCTGAGAGGCAGGTGGCGCATTGCCAGCCCGATCCAATGTCGTTGTCACTTATTACCGGTTTGTGGCAGTCCTGTTGACAAAAAAAAGGTCTTGTATAGTTTAATTTTACACCAAAATGTTTCTACATGAGTGCAGGCATGGCGTCATTGTTTTCAAAATTGACTATTTTACTTAGAATTTTTTCAGATCCTATTACTTACGAGTCATTATTTTAAAACCCCAGGGCACATGTTTAAAGTGACTGGTACTTTGAACAATCAATTGTGATTTGTAGAAGTAGATTATACTAAAGGTTATATTGTACCTGATGATACAGTGAATGGCATAGTTCACATTCCACAAGACGATTCCCGGCTTGCACAGCGATCTGCCGGCACACGACGCAAGTCAGATCCTCTTCCAACAAGTCAAAGGCTAATTCTCCATCCATTCCATCGTCATTCTCTCTCTCAGGTATCTGTAGCTGCTGCGGACTGGTTTCAGGTACCGGCACCATTTTAGGAACCGTTTTTTCACTCTTATGCTTAGACCTAGAAGATTCCATCTTTTCCTCGTTCAGATACTTCTTGGGTAAAACGTTCCCGAGGGTCTTCGCGCTGCTAAAACTCTGCCTGATGTGATCATCCAGAGTTAGACGAAGTTGTTCGGTGGAATCCGGTGCGCTTGAGTGTAAGTATTTTAGACAAAGTTTGATAGCGGGGTCGAAGTCGATGGACGACATTTTAATGAGAAAATCACTGTCGATTGTAAAATAGTTAAAAAACCTGAAATCTTTGTTTTGTAATGAAAAACCCCAAAAACAACAACACGAGCTCAAAATAAACCACAGACCAGAAGAATAAACCTCAAAAATATCCCCAAAATAAACGTCAATGCCAAAAATTTAAGTTTATTTTATAATGTTGGTATTTTGTGAATGGCTGCTGCTGCCATCTATTATCGAGTAGTATGAACTATATAGACCGGAAACGGATTAGTCCACCTTCAGAAATAATCTTTCGTTTTGTAATGTTGGTACGGCATCAATTTTTCTATGGTGCTGCCATCTTACTTTGAGTAGATGAACTAATTACCGGAAATAGGGTTTCTCTATGGTTTAAACCTAAAAGTTGGTATTACTTTTAAAAAAATAGTTTTTCAACAGCGAGCGCCCGTCCTTGAACTTTTTATAATGTTTTGATGATTGAATTTCGATTCTCACAGCAGCTGACTATTTGTGTTTCATCAAAGAACTTGTAAATACAAAATAAGATTCTGCTATGTTTGCCCTAAAATTAAGTTTTTGTGTAGTTCTCTCTACTTTTGTGTTACCGGTAATTTGCCAAGGCCCCGATCCCTGGCATTACGATAATAAACCACATGTTTACGATGAAGAAAACTTACCTCCAGACCTGAGAATGCTGCCGAAAAGACAAGTTCATAAGGAAAACAAGTTGGGAACTGGAGAATGGTTTTTCAAGAGAACACTTGCTATACTTTTGAAAGGTGGACAAGTTCAGGTTCGAATTCTACGCTTATGATTTTCCATTGTATTCCTATGATTTACTTATGTAGATGCTTTGTACAGCAGTTATTATGCTTTAGAAGTCAAGGTCACCATTTTATATTTCCAGATAGACAAAGAAGATGGTACAGTGGACATATCACTTCAAATGAAATATAATGCAAAGAAATGGGACACTTTGAATGAGTGCATAAAATCAGACACTATTTTAACTGAGGACATGTTTCGAAGAGCTATTGGCTATGTTGAAGAATCAATCTATAAACCAAGTCTAAAGGAACAAATTGTTATGGCATGGAGTGACTATGTACAATACTATCTTACAGAATATAAAGTAAGCCACTTCAAATAACACATTGAATAGAATCTATACTAATATTATAAAGAGGTAACGTTGGTAACATGTATGTATGTATATTGGGGGTAATCTCCGAAACTACTGGACTGATTTCAAAAATTCTTTCACCATTAGAAAGCTACATTCACCCTGAGTAACATAGGCTACTTTTGATCCCGATATTCCTATGGGATCGGGACATACGCGGGTGAAACCGCGGGAATCTGCTAATATAATATAAAATAGCAATTCCATGCTATGGAAGGCATGTTAAGCAGTTGGTCCCTGTTGTTATCTCTGATAGCAGTCGTTGGGTCAAGTTAGAGGCCTTTAGCCACACAACTACATGGATAGAAGAAGAAAATCAGTTATGTACATTGAAGAACACTGTCGTTCATATGGGATCCTTAAGGCATAATAAAAGTTGTCCACATTATTATTACCAACCTACAGGATTAAAAATCTATTCATACTTTGTCAATGGAGTGTTGTTCCTAGTTGCATACCTTTTGAGAGGCCATGGTACAATAAACTCCGAAATTGTTTGGGGTTGGCACAGAAACTAAGGCATGATTGACCCCACCTACTGCAACGGGAAGAGATAGGGTAATCCTATATGGTACATGGCTACACAGCTACAAATTCGATTCATACCAATCTGCATCTTCTATCTCAAATTCTACCATCTTATTAATATTTTTCAGACATACATAACATTGTGTCTACTATCCTTGGCAGCTGTGGTTGGTGCTTTCTGGGTATGGCGGCACATGTCTCATAGACACGCCATAATCCTTCTATTTATGTTATTCTATGCTTATGAAGTATTTATATCTTATAAGGTGAGTAAAGTACACATATAAAATAAATAGGATATAATTAATACATGAATGAAATGCATTAAAAATTTGATATAAACTAACATGGTTCTTTGAAAACTGAATATTTACATTTGCTAAAATAAACATGGTTATTCTCCTGTTTTTAAATGATATTTGTAGTGATGGTAAGATGTAGCATGCCTACTTAATGAAGGACAGCATGCTAAGATCAGTCTTCCTTTGTGGCTGCACAATCCTACAAATCAGAATGCAGACAAGTTTGTTTGCTGATACAACTTTGGCTGATATACTACCTGTATTAACAATAATAACAATTAATAACAAACCACAGTCAAAACCTTTAACAAAGAACCATCTTGAATATTACAGGAAGCTGAACAAAAAGAACTTGAAAAGTTCTTGGCAGCTGTAGATAAGTGCAAATGGTACTTCTGGAGATCAGACTGTCCTCTGCCAGCTCCTGATCCTCTAGTCTTCTTAAAACACATGAACCCTCTAAAGATTGGTGTAAGAATGTTCACGGCTGCATTGGCTGAACCATTTGTGGCTATCAGTGAAACTGTCAATATTATCCTGCATGGAGTTACAGGTAAATTGTCAAAAATAATATAAGTTATGCGTAAAACACATAGCAGGAGGATATGCTCAGCCTTTTGGTGTGATGCTGTTAATCTGCTGATGACATTTGGCCTAGAACTGGTTTTGTGTCTGGTTTGCTTTGTCCTGGATTTATATTATAGCATAATAGTATATTAAATAAATTCTGTGACAGCACACAGCGCCATCTAGCCGTATGGTAAGCTGCTAATTTTGCGTGTTTTGGTGACTATAATTTGTAAATACATACATATTATATTATACACTGATACAGTGTACATTTAGATGCTCCGACCAGAAAGTTTTTTTTTTTTAAGAATAAGCTCTTGTCCCCGGCGGGAATCGAACCCGTAACTATCCACGATGTAGTCGGGAATTCGCCAGGCGACGCGCCACAGGGCTCGTCAAATATTACAAAACTCACTTACTCTCTAGCTAGTGAGAAAGTATCAGGATCACTCACTCATCTATAAAATTAAAAAAATACTAATATTTGTCTTAATTTGCCTTTTACAGATGGACTGTGGTACCCCTTCAACAGCATAACGTACGGATTTCTCACAGTGGTCCTCAATATTTCCCTCATATACTTCCTAATCATGGTGATATTTAACTGGATCCTCAACATTCCATTCCATATGGGATTCTTCGGTTTCGGAATCAGCCTACGGCAAAGAGAACGAAACCTGTTCTCTGATAATAATTCAAATGCACAAATTAATCCACCAATAAATCACCAAGACCCCGATAGAATAAGCGTAGCTACTTTGGATAAGATTTTAAACTGGTCTTTAGCTTTAACTAACAATACTCAGGTCAGTAGACCAAGTGTTTCTAATCCAGCGCTAACGATAGGTCCAAGTAATACTGGATTGAAGAGATCTGCTAGCACTGGCCGGCTACCAAACCTGAACACATCCAGTCATGAAGTGTGGAATACTAATGCTAGAAGGAGAAAGAATGATTGCAATAATACTCCCCGAGATGGAAGTGGTGATGCCCATTAATATAAGAAACCAGCCAAGTGCGAGTGGGACACGTACCGTTATTTTTACTGAAAATCCTTGACGACGTTACGCAACGTTAGCATTTATTTTAACGTTTGGCGCCAGTGGTAAAAATGTAAAAGCTAAAAACTAGAGATGGGCCGACTAGTCGTCAAGTAACAATTATGCAATAACATCAATATTTCTTTATTTAGAAGTACAGTTTAGAAGGTGGGTAGTAAAAAAACGTAAACAAAACACGTCATAGCTTACATACATCATCTAAACATCTAAAATGTCATGACTATGCCTCAGCTCCATTTTTTTTTTCAACTATTTTTTGGAAAGTTTTACTATAAGCTTTCGAACTGCAAATTTATCCAAAAATAGCAACAATCACCGAGTGATCATTATTAACCCAAATATCTCGGAATTATAATGATCTGCATTGCCGACTAGTCGGCAATTTCGGAACCGACTAGTCTGCTAGTCGGCAGAACCCCTAGTCGGCCCATCTCTACTAAAAACTGGTTCAATTTTTCACTCGTTGCGCACCGCGGGTCGTAAAACGTGGAGCAGATGCAGTGATTATTTCGCAGTTTCTCCCACTCTTGGGTATTATGGGCGGTTGTAGTGCTACGCATTATTGCTATTGATCACACACTCACTGCTCTATGATTTATGATGAGATGACTAATCCTGTGTGCTATGAGTGAAATTCTTTACTATAGTAATGAATAATCTTCTAAAGTCAATGTGAGCTCTAGTCTGCTCGGTGAATTTGAAAATAACATTATATTATTTACGTTACGTTAAGCAGTTGGTCCCGGTTGTCATCTCCGATAGCAGTCGTTAGGTCAAGTTGGAGGCCTTACAGGCGACCACGCCACTTAACGGAGAAAAATTTACGTTACGAATTAATTTTGTGACGTATATTATGTACTCAGATCAAGGTTAGACTATACATAGTATATACTTGTTGATATTTCATTTCCTAAAATCTTTGACCAATTTTAACGTTTTATACCTAATCAAGTTGATACTTTTTGTTTTTTTAAGTAACTAAATATAAAATAACAGTCATTGTGAAAGACTGAAGAGCACACAAGGGTTTTTAACTTGTTTTATTAAGTTTTTTCTACTTATTTGTAACAATAACTGTGATAATAAATTATTTTTAATATAACCATTTGTATTTTAACTTACTGCTAGTCTTAAGTAAAAAGAAAGGCCAAGAAATTTTCATTCATTTTATTTGGTGATTTTTTAGTGAGAAGTGTCAGATATCAGTTATGTAAAATTAAGTAGGTATTTAGGTAGGTATAACAAATAGGAATTCGATTGGATAAAGCGATCTATAGATATAATTAATATTACTTAATATTATCTTTAAAAAACTGAATTTGATGAAGCACAAATATTTTGTTCTAAGTATCTTATGACTAGATAATAAGTTAGCGACGCTAAAGGTGGCTACGGTATTCGTTTTTCCCCTTTGATATCGCTTCCTTAATCGATATAATAACAAACATTCGCAACTTCTGTATAAAGAATCTTCAACAAAATAATTTATGTACACAACTATCAACCTTCAACATGATGAAAATTATCAGACAGGTAAGAAGCTTCAAGAAGAAAACTTAGTCAATTTCCTAGAAACTTTTGGTTGCCATTCCCCGTGGTTTTTCTTAAGCCCGCCTTAAAATGTGTGTGAAAAGACTTATACGGCTATAGGTAGGTAGAATTGGCAAGAATACTGGCCGACCAACCGAATAACTGATTTCGGTTTACCGTACCCACACCATAGGAACTTGACTCACTCCACAAAAAGAGTTCCCAGGGCAGACTACAAACCATCAGTTTCTGTATATGTGTAAAAAATAGAACTGCGGGACTATTCTCTAAGAAAAAACTACATAGATCCGATGTAGAAACCTGTGAAGTTAACTCGCAATTCTGCAACCATTGACGTCACACAAATATTACCAAGTTTTGTGGTAAAAACGGTGGTCAAAGGGAAACGAAAAAAATACGAATAACTCGCGAACCGTGTAGGAGCCAGCCGGCGTCTACCTGGTTTTTTCTTAGAAAATATCCCCGCTGAACCGTTGAATTGTCTGCTGATGAAAATTGCACCAGTTAAAAATTTAACAGTCCAATTGCATTTAATATTTGAGAAATCTAATTAATTTAACTGAATAAATATGTCCCTAATAAATAATATTAGATAATGGTTCTATATTAGGCTTGTGCTTATATACTTACTGTTAAAACTGGTGGTCTGTAGCCCACTCTTATGCTAATCTGCACATTAAATTCGAATATTTGGCCTAACATGTTGGGCTAATATTTACAGCGGGCTATAGATAATAAAAATACAATCTAATAGAGGTACTTTCATTGTATGAATTAGGCAGGCATTTAGGCACATGCGAGCGAAGGAATCTTTCGTCGCTATCGTTCGCTTTGACTGCATTTCCAATTGATTTTAACGAAAAAAAACGAACGAACAAAGAAGACATTAAGAAATATATTATACTGTGTCTCTGTCATGGTAAGCCATTAATAAAACAAGCTCTCTGAGCCTAAACAGTTACAGTTTCGATGGACGCAACTACGCTAATTTCTATTGTATTTCTACGTTTATTATAAGTACCGTACTTATGTATTCTTAGATACATTCTACCGTACAGCGCCAATCAAACATAATGGCAACTCTGAAGTTAAAATCCCACTTACAAAAGGTTCTTGAGGAAAAAAAAATAGTTTTTAGTATTCTGTGCCTCACACAAGGAACCCTTAGAAGATCACCTGTTTGTCCGTCCGTCTGTCTGTCCATGTGTCACTTACTGTTTTCTAGATAGACTTAGATAGCAAGTTGAAAGTTATTTTACTAAGGTATATGGTCCCCTCTTAAGTGTATAAAATCAAGGTTTTGAGTCGACACGATAATAAAAATCAATTGGATCAATATTTTTAATTCTACTTACAAAGCTTTGCTTCTATTACTTTTAGCATTTTTCAATGCCCAACGTTTCGAGGACTTTACAGTGTTTCTTGGTCACGAGTAGAAGACCTGCTTTAGTTATTTAAGAAACAGGTTAGTAAAATATATTTTTAGGCCATTATGTTTGGTTCGCACTTCTACTACTGTCTCTAAAACAAAATTCGAAGATACCTACTAATAGAAACTTATTTACAAGTAAGTTATTATTGCCGTGTATGTCTGTGGGCACCATTCTGATAGAATAATTACAATGCAGACTGCCGACGCCTTGAAGTGAAGCCAGTAAAAAAAGCTTTATGTAAATAGACAATCCTTTTTTTCCTGACTTACCTACCTACTATCTAATTTTCAACTTTTTTGAACTGGCTTGAAAACATTAAGGCGCGCATAGACATCGCGAGGCGGGTGTTGCAAATGCCTCAACCTGAGGCATATGACAGTACATTTATGCATGCGTCCCAAAAGACACATGCTGAATATGAGTATGCAAACAAAACGCCACCACGCACTAAGATGGGCGCACAACGAACGTATGCGGCGAAGACTCGCAGTGAACACACCTTATAGCTCGAGGCATACGTGCGTAACGATTCGTGGCACATGCCTCGCAATGCCTTGTGGCTTCGGCTCGGCAATCGGCAGCGTGAGAATGGTCCATAAGATAGCAATAGCAGAAACGTTATACATTGAGGATAGAAAGCGGGTTGGCTGCGGGATGATCGCGTGACTATGGTATCCACCAATCAGATAATAAGATTCTCGCACATTGGTGCATTTCATAATCATGTCTTTTCCCGAAAGCTATGGCACCGATAGCGATCTTCAAAGCGCCAAGATACGAAAGTTGTTTAAGTCAGCTAGACTAAAATAATTTCCATTATTAAATTGGAAGTACCTATGAATATAAAATAAATACAATAATGTTGTGGGTAGACTATTACTGTAGTATATACCTCTACCAACGCGACGTAAACCCGCCATTAATTGTTTACATAAGGATTTAAGTTACATAAATATTTATTAAGAGTTTTTACAATATTACAGTATTTATAAATAGATTTAAGGAGAAAATCAAATCACTAGAAAATTGAGAACGTTGTGAATAATTGAGAAAATACTATTAAAGCTGACTGTCAAATTAAATTGACAAAGATTTTTAAATTGAAACATTTGAAACTTACACCAATTAACACGAAACAACTTTGGTCCAGCTATTCTAGGTATAACAATTCAGTATTTAACAATTACTATACCTCATAATATACAATACGATTCTGCCAATAAGCAAAAACGGTGCAATACTAAAATGCTTTTAATAGTTCAACGTGCAATTTGGGATTAATTTCTTTAGTATTAAAGGGTTGATAATTCAAAAATGTTAGGTCATATATTTTGTGCAACTGTTTTAAAGTGTTACCAGATCTATTATAGTAAACTATCTACCTTGTAATATGTATCACGAAAAACTTATTTTAGTAAAACCTAGCAAATTGTACTCTATTCTCAGTTTACCTCTAGAATTTGCACAACACAGTTGAATTAATGACGACGAGCTTTGTCTTTCTCTATGCGCCATATAGGGACATGACAACGGCTTTCAGCCGGATTATGCGTCTAAGCCAGTATAACAAAAAAACATTTACACCAGGAGTCGGCAACCTTTTAGCAAGAAGGGGCCACATTGTGGTAATATAAAACAGGGGCGGGCCGCACTTCTTCATACTCAAATAAGGACAAATTAGCGAGCAAAGTAGAGAAAAAATGCTTTTGAATGCTAACTATGCTAGCTAACCCGACTGCAAGGAAAGTGTTATTTTGCATAAGGACTACTGTCAAAAATAGTAATCAACTTTTCAATTTGTCAACATCGGATGGCAAACTGCCATTAAATATAACAAGGTCAATAATTTCGCAAAAAGAGTTTGTTGGAATGTCATGAGATTGAAGTTCAATCACGTTAATTTGTAAACAGCTTTCGTTTACAAAAGATCGCGGGCCGCACGTTGCTGACTCCTGATTTACACATTTTTTTTACTAGCTCTAGGCCCTGGGCTGTCTAATGTTCAGCCCTTTTGTATAGGCTTAATGGAATAACGTGGAAATCGGCAACGTGAATGGCAGATAAAGGAGGACTGAAAGCCCGACGTCTACATCGGCACTTATTGTACATGATTTCGTGTAATATAATGATTTAATAGGTATACATTACGCTATGGGAAATTCTAATTGGATATGTGAGTGATATCAAATAAAGTGCATTAAAAACTAGCATCAACTACTATAGTTATAACGACTAAATATTAATTATAATGATTAACAATTACTGAATGGATATATTTATTAAATATACAAGGTGACTGAGGGATACACTGCATGGCTAATAAATAATAGGAGACGTGATTTCATCTTTTACTAGAACAAGTATTTCTCTGTAAACTTTGTTTTACGTTAACAAACAAAAAAGTAGTTTTTTTGTAGTCGTAAACATCTCTCAGATTGTAGGTAGTTTGTATTTTTTCCCTGTGCAGCTCCATCTACCGGGGCGTTGGGAACAATAATAATAGAACTCATTAACACAATAAATCAAGTTAGTGGTTTAGTTACCTGTATGTACCCCCAAAGTCACAATAGCCCTAAGTCAACCTAGGTAATTATAATTTGACTTGAACTCAATCTGATAATGCCATTGCGAGATTTTTTTAAATGCACAATATTTATATTGTCAAACAATATTTAATTGGCTCATATATCACAATTAATGTATTGCAATAAATCCACTTCAAATACATTGTTACATTTGTTTTTATCAGCTATTATGATCTGCCTCTAGCAAGGCTAAAAAGCCGGAAAATTTCCGTGCAGCAAATATGCTTTACGAAAAAGCCATGATGAAGTAATAGTAGTACGTTAAGATAATGGAATATCCTGTACCTACTTATCATTAAGAGGATAGTCTCCATTCTCTTTCTCCATACAAACGTAGTTTAAATTTTCCTCCCTGGATAAAGACATTAGAGCAAATATGTTTATGGCATAAAACTTATATCTGTCATGACTATGCATCTACCTTTTTATTTTTTTCATTTTATTATTATTATTTTAATTAGAAAAAAAAAAAAAAAAAAAAGATAGATGCATTGTCATGACAGATATAGGTTTTATGGCATAAACATATTTGCTCTAATGTCTTTATCCAGGGAGGATAATTTAAACTACGTTTGTATGGAGAAAGAGAATGGAGACTATCCTCTTAAGTTTTGCGAAGTCTCGAATCTGCCACGCGTATGTGATAATCATTCGACCTACTCCGAACTATCTGCACAAGGGAAGACATAATGGAGGCCACAGAGGTCGCTGTGGGTGTGACTGAATACTGGTCGACAAAAATTTAATTTACTTTGCCCCATATTTTTACGCCATTGACACGATAAGAAGAAGACGCCGATCTACTATAGGCCGTTTTGGACAGAAAGCATGAGCAGATGGGGGTTGGAGGACCTATAAAATGCCAATACTGTTATCGCAATGGCAAACTATTGGCCAGGATAAATATGACTATTGAATAGGTCGGAAAACTGTCATGCATTGACTAAATATTGGTCAAAATGAAAATAAACAGTTTGTAATATTGTCATTCAATGGTTAATTATTGAGCAGTATAGATATGAATAGGTCGAAATACTGTCATGCAATGGACAACTAATGGGCTAAATGTTACTGTATAGCGCAATACACACTGAGCCCGCCGGGCCGCCGACACAGCAAGCCGACACAACCCGGCGGCCTATATGAAAAGAAACATGTCGCCAACTAGCCCGCCGACAAAAAGTTGCCGACATAGGTCGGCGGCCCGGCGGGCTCTGTGTGTATTGCGCTTAATGTTATGTTACTCATTCACGAATAAACTACGGAACCAATTGCGACGAAACTTGGTATGTAGATAGCTGGAGTTTCAGATTATCACAAAGTCTACTTTTTATCTCGCTACTCTCTTGGGATCGGGATTTACGCGGGTGAAACCGTGGGGCTCAGCTAGTACTGACATAACTATGTGTGATTCTATTTTTTGGTGTGATTGAAATGCTCCTAATTTGGCACTGATGGTTCACCCACCATGACATTACCTACTCTCATTTCAATCAAATGTTTTGGACTTGGTGCCTTTCTTCTAATTTTAATAGGAATGACTTAAGTATACAAGTTAGATGACAATTGGAATGATTTTCACGACACTAAAATTGAGTCCCTTGATCTAATTAATTCGTCTTACAAAAACTTAGAAATATTTTCACTGTTCAGAGACTGTTTAGAAACTGAATATCACATCATTATGGTTTCAGACGAATTAGTGTCATACATAACATACATATTATAACATTATTAATTATTACATACAATTGATTAACAGTGAGTCGTAAAGACTTAATTTCGTTGTATTTTCACATTAACAATATGGAAAAACTTCATTTTCTTTATGTCACATCAGTCATCTTTAAATTATCAATAACTTATTATTATAGCAAAATATGTGTGTATTTGATGACTTCTAAGCTCCATCACAATAGAAATTAATTGTTAAAAAGGCAATTCTAAAACTACCTTGCTTTAAATGCGATAATATACTTAATCTAGGTCCGTGCTTGACTCCTTCAGGACATGTTTTTAATGACTAGAATCAAAATGACTAAGAATTATTGTAAATTTGTAAATAATCGGTGGGCTTAGGTCTAGGCTGATTAATGTTAAATATTTACATGACTCGACATTTTTCCCGACCGCTGGTGGAGCCTCCTTCACCGGCGTCTTTCACCACTTTATCTTTCTTTTTCTTGCCTTTCCCGTCCACTTGGAGCGACACATTTCTGTTCTTTTCCATGTTTAAAAGTTCCTGGAAGATTTAAACAAGGATTCGTTAAACTAATGCATACTAATGTTAAATGCGCTAATCTCAGGAACCTCTAGTCCGATTTAAAATCTTTCAGTGTTGGATAGTCTATTTTTTGAGGAAGGCTGTGAGCTATATTATATTTAAAAAAAAAAGGCGCACTGCTAGTTTAAAAAAAAGGGATAATATTAGGCATGAAAATTACAAAACAATACAGACATATGATTAGATCTAAATATGGGTTTGTTTGATATAAATAGAACTATATTTTTTATTATATACATTTTTCACTAGCTGCACACTGCGCCCGCCCATAAGATCCAGTTCCCACGTTTTGCGACCCGGCGTGCAGCTAGTGAAAAACTGTTCTCTAGGTAACTATACACTACTATGAGCTGTCATTTTCAAATAAACGTATAAGTTTTTGTTTACATTTTTGATCTAAGATTCTGAAATAGAGTATAAGTAAGTAATTTTTGTTTTCTCTGAAATTCTGATTCAATTAGAGTATTTACCTGGAATAATTGAGTTACATTGTGATTGGTCTTGGCTGATGTTTCCATGAAGGAGACTCCCCACGCTTGCGCCTGACCCTGGCCCTCCGTAGCAGACACCTCCCTGATCTCTGGACTTTCATCACACTTGTTGCCGGCAAGCATCACAGGAATGGTCGGGAGGTCCGCGCCTTTTATCTCTTTTATTGTCTGCCATATTGGCTTCAGTTCCTCCAGCGATTGTCTACTGCTTACTGAATAAACCAAAATGAATGCATGGCCCTGAAATAATAAATTAATTCTATGAACATCACATAGCGCCATCTAGCCCCATAGTAATCTACTGAGCTTGTGTTACGGTGACTGGGCAATGGATATAATGCAAATATTTATTTTTCTTTTGTAAATACATGTTATACATAGAGGGACTCCCAGATGAAAAACAAATCATTTATTTTTTAAGCATAAATACGTGTTCCCGGCGAAAATCGAACTCGAACCTTCTGCATTGCAGCAGTATTCGCCTGACGCGCCACATAGGGCTTTGATAATCACAAATCATAAAATTAAAGACTCTCCCAAACAGGCGCCTTTTACTTTTACTGTGTTTCCGCAACACGACTTTAAGCCGTAGGTTTCCTCACGATGTTTTCCTTTACCCTAAGAGAAATGGTAATAGCGCACTTAAATTTATCCTAAAGAAAAAGACATTGGTGCGCGGTCGGCCAGGATTCGAGACCACTACCTTCGGAATGAAAGTCACGGTATCTACCATTAGACCAACACCGTTCTTACACAGGCGCCTTATTATCGTTTGCTAATAGGCCAAGCAGCAGGGAAATCACATTACAAAAGGTGGTGTAACAAATTTTATGATTTTATATTATTTAGCTAAGTTAGCTTGATATAAATTCAATTTCTTGACCTTGGGGCACGACGGGGTATGTCCGATATTTTGAGTTTTATATGCTTAAATTTTGTTTTTTGCACATAGTGACTCGATAATAAGTCGTATGACAAAAGTGTCTAATAACAGTATGTAGAAGTCAAAAACTCTTACATTCTGTCCATACATGTAAATTCTGTAAGTCTTACAGGTAAAAAGTTACAATCAAAGATATTTATAACACTACAAGTGTTGTAAATATCTTTTTAACTGTATGTAAAACCTAATTCAATATGGTATCAGTCAATCAAATATGCATAGGCACTTAAAACCTATAATATAGCAATGTAAAATGTTATAAGTGAATAAAAACACTTCAATACCCCACCTTGCTTATTGAAAGTCGTTGCATGGCAGGGAACTGGTGGGATCCTGTTGTGTCAGTTATTTGGAGTGTGCATATTGTCTTGTTACTGCTTATTACCTGAAAAATCATCTCTTGTAAAAACCAACCAAGGAGTGTGAGTTAGGCTTGCTCATAAAACAAAAAAAAACGTATTTGTTGTAAGAGAGCCCCATTAATTATTTATTTTATTCTGTTTTTAGTATTTGTTGTTATAGTGGCAACCGAAATACATCCTCTGTAAAATTTGTTTAGCTTTCACTGTTCATGAGATACAGGCTGATGACAGGCAGGCGAACATGGGGTCTTAGTAAAATAGTTCAGGTTTTACCCTTTGAATATGGAACCCTAAAAATATTGGGTTAGTATCAGACGGTCTAAAACGCAAGTCGTCGTATGCGGCAACTTGTCTTAAAATTATGTGGACTAATTTGCAACTAGTCTTTAATGTAAAGTCGTCTATGTCTTTTGTCTACTGCTCTGTTATCAATACAACATAAATGCAATTTGCCTAAAAAGATAGGTCGCCTATGAAGCAGCTTGTCTATGTTAAATATTTGCCTACATATCAAAGTGACAAAAGGTTAGCTACACCTAAGGAATAATTCAAATGACGTCCATTTCATAACATAAGTGGCCAGTATCTTTCAGATAACAAACCTCTTTTGTGTACTACTTGTCTACGGGCTGTTTTCCGCAATTAGACCTCTCTAGTTGGGTCCCTTTTTTATCACCAAGGGTGAAGAGTTGCAACAAAGACTAGGTGCTATGTTAACAAGATGCGAATTTGTCCAGGTCATGTTAAGGCGATTAGCTATGGCGACAGTTTACTTTTCGGACAAAATGCTAAGTTGTCCGCATGATTTATGTAGAGTTGCTTCATAGACGACTTTACATTAAAGACTAGTTGCAAATTAGTCCACATGATTTTAAGACAAGTTGCCGCATATGACGACTTGCGTTTTAGACCGTCTGATACTAACCCAAAATATTGTGCACTTTATGCTTCCTAATGTAATTAAAAATAATATTAAGTAGCCAGGTACTTCTCTTTTAGTATAAAATTGTTGATTCTAATCTGAAAATATTGGACTGACTTTGATTAAACTGTGTATGAGGATGCATTCAATCCTAGAAACATAGGCTGCACTTTATTCTGGTATTCCCTTGGGATTACGACTTAACACCAATTTATTATTTTATTTTAATGCTTCTTATCATAGAACATAATATACTATACTTAAAAATGAACAACAATTACAATCTATAAAGATACCTATTTTATTAACTGTTTTTCCTTATGCTGCCAATAATAACAAGGGTATTTGGCACAATTTCAAATTGGTACAGCCTGCACCATTGGCACAAGCTCCAAAGTTCAAGGTTTAGTATCTTTTTCAAGACTGCCTATGTTATTATTATAATAGTTTATTTTTTACTCTACAAACATTATGTAAAAATGGTTTTAAAATGTTTTTACATTATATTTGCAGTTTTAGTTTTATAACTATAGATTTTTTTACTCTGCTGCAAAATCAACATTGACAAAGCCTCTGCTTATCATATCCAAGGAAATAACAACACAAGCTCAAAATCAATAAGCTGATCAGGCCCAAATTCAGATTTTTACCATAGATTTGGGTTGATTGATCTGGATTTTCACTTTCTGGTTTCTACAGGCATAATTTGTGAAGTCTCGGACTTTGCAGATAGTACACAATTTGCTAAGTAAACAAGCTTTACCTGTCTATAGGTGTCTTCTATCGTTGGTATATAGGATTCTCTGAAAGTTCCTTTGACAAATCTTAACACCAGGGAACTTTTGCCCACACCTCCAGCTCCAAAAACTACGACACGATAATCATTGCTTTGCTCCGGCATCACTTATATATGAAGAATCTTCGTGTAGAATAAAAATGCAAAGTTTAGAGTCACAACTGCGAAGACGCAGCCGCCTTACAACATATTTAAATTTATGGGATATGGACACCTTCCGTTATTTATTCAGTGAATGAATGTTGATGGTTCTTTAGCATTGTTATTGCCGTGTAGAAATCTGTAATATTCTTGTAGAATTCACGCCCTTTGCACAATTAAATTGATAAAAACCAAGACAAATCACAAAATCGCAAAGTAGGTGGGTGGGTGACAGAACCAAATGCCAAAGTTCAATCAATGTCAGATTATTCAATACTTCATTTTTTTTTTTCGCCATTGTGGCTTATGCCAGTAATGAAAATCACAGATTTTGCATGAAGTTAGCTATTTTGTTTGACTTTGACGCTCAAAAGAATATTCCTAGACCAAAAAAATAAATTGATGAAAGAAAATTACAAATGGCTTCCGTTTTTATCTCACGGCTTTTTCAATTTTCTGCTGGCATGGTTTTTTAAAAGGTTTGTGATAATTTCGGAGAAAACTAACTTATTTAAATCGTTCTGTGGTTTATATTTAAAATATTTCACTAGCTCAGTAGCACCGTAATTCATTAATTTCCATGATTGCTACGTAGGTACGTGCCGGCAAATTTTATTGCAGAATCCATCGTGTGATTTTGACAATTTGTTGTTTTCAATTTTGTTATCGTGTATATTTGCAGCATAATTGGTTGGATAATAGTGTATTTACACAATCAGTCGAAAGTATCCATCGCATACATAACTTCAGTGTTATTCCTACCGTCGTTTAAAATAATTAATTCTCCGGTTCATTTTTATTTGTTTCCAGAGCCTTTAATTTTATCGCTGCGAAAGAATTCGTTTAGGTATTTATTAGAAGAACGTATTGCTGAATCATGGGAATCCAAGAATTACAGACGTTTTTGGAGAATGAGGGTGTGGGGGTCGATTTATTCCGTATTGCGAGACAGCAGGCTGGGGGCTTCCGTCTGGTGCTCGACGCTGAAGGATGCTTGGATCGATTGTATGGAGGATATTTTTCAGGTATGTATCTAGATAATTCTATGTGCTCATCAGGTAAGTGATTGCAGATATTATTATAAACATCTTGCTTTGTGTCATTTGACCAATATTCCTGGTTGAATTCCTCTTGGGAGCCTGGGGTCTACTTAAACATAGTACCTACATAAGGTCTTATTAACGACACCTACTGCAAACAAATTTGGCAATGTTTTTTACGACCGGCTGCTTGGGACTGAGCTGCTTACCCGCCACTGCACAGAGAGAACTCCATATTCACTAGTGTTACCTCAGATCCCTTAGTCGCCTTTAATGACACCCACGGCAAGAGATGGGGTAGCTCTATTCTATGCAGGACTACGTGGCCTTGTCCCATTGTAGCACAAAAGTTATTATAGGTAAGTTTTACAGACTTCTTATGGTTTCTTCTCCTCGGACCTCTATAAGTATGGGCTGGATTAACTTTAAAATGTGTGGCTTTTAAATTCAGTCTGGCCAATACATCTCAATATTCAATGTATGGAATATTCAGGGTGATATCTGATTGTAAGTTAAAAAGTGGACCCAACTTGAGGTCTAGCTGCGGAAAACGAGCCTGTAAACAATTACAAATCAACATGGTTGTTATGGGATATTTACCATGTTTTTATGGAGCTCTATATTTTGCCAGTAATTACATCTTGTTTGTTGTTTATTTGACAAGACGAAAATAAATCATTGTATTGTTTATTAATGTTACTTCAAATGGTTTGACTTTAAGATAAACTTAACATGCCAGAGTCTGAACACATGCCGATTACTACTACTAATAGTTGTCTCACCACTTTCCAGGTAATGTTAAGAATGGCTGATTCTATTATATTATGTTCACAAGTAGTTTACTGCTGATTTCTTAAAGATATATAATAATATCACTTTTGAAGAGAATATTGAGGAGAAACACTTGTTATTATTAGGTGGATTAAACTTTTTACATAAGACAACTTATATATCTCCGAATATCAACATTTAGGACATCATGTGATGGAATATGAGAATTTAAAAACAGAAATGTTTAATTAAGTTTCCTCTATCTATTATTTATTACTATTATAAAGCGGAGGAGTTGTTTTTTTGTTTGAACGCGTTAATCTCAGGAACGGCTGATCCGATTTGAAAAATTCTTTCAGTGTTGGATAGTCCTTTATTGAGGTAGGCTACTTTTGATCCCGATATTCCCACGGGATCGGGACTTACACGGATGAAACCGCGGGGTGCTGCTAGTCCAAATATATAGGTTTCATCATACAACAAGAGATCCGAAAAAAATCAAGACATCTATCGCCGACTATGTCAAGGCCCTATACATGGATTTAAAATCTCCTTTATTAAAACTGTTATATCTTACTCTTTTAATAACATCGGCAGATTGGGCTTGCGGAGGGCAATGGGCGCGCTGCGTCCAGTTCCTGACGACTCTGGCACAAGCCTTGGCGGAACACCAAGTAGCCCTGTGCGTCTGCTTTAACGGATCTCACCCGACTCCACCTGCTCTCCCTCAGCATTGGGTGCAGACACAATCCAATTATAGACAGAGAGTTAATTCTGTGAGTTTACTTTATCTAGATATTTTACCTAACAAGCTTGAACGGTACTGATTGAAGATTTGGATATTATACCTTACCCCCCAACTATTAACATTCAAATAAATATTTTAGGGCATTTTCACTTTTGGGTGCCACCCCCACTTTTACGCTGTCCCACGTTTTTAAAAATTTATTGCATATTAATAATAATGAGTGTTATTATAATAAGTATATCAATCGATGCAGAGTAAATTAAACTATGTGTCTGAGCATCAATTTTTATGTAATTAAGATTAATTAATTCAATTATGGTTAATTCAAATACTCAGGGGAGCCGTTTCTGACTTGTCCCAGTCCTTGTCAGCTTCAAAGTATGGAACTTACTGATAAAATTTCCTACAAAAACATAATCAAGTTTTGGTTACCATGATAGTGGATCTATTCTTCCGTCACATTTATCTAAAACTGTAAATGCAATTGTAATATTACAGTGGAAAAATACATTTATGTAAAGTCCTCAAAACTCGGTGTCATCTGACATGTCAGCAAAGTGACGGGTCTAAAGGGATATTCCGTTTTATTTAAAGCCGTTTTATTTTTTAAAAATAGTGACACTAACCACAAGGGATCATTTTAGCTTAGCGAAATCAGTCAGTCTGTTCAATCCGCGGAAAAAAGAGGGTGTCTTGCTGGTGTTGGCGGTTGGTCACGATTTGGTAGGTCAGATTTGAAGCCTTTTTCTTAATTATTATATTTGTCTCACACTATCCAACTATTTGCTATCTGTTTTTGGTGTTATTTAGCGAGTGTTTTTAGGAGTTCATTTAAAAAAATGTCATTCAATTAGGTTAGAATGCATTTTTCTCATTAGCTACGTGTATAATGTGACGGTCAGTTCAGTGACGTTTTATGCCGTCACATATAGGGCGGACCACCAAAGTCACCAAACTGACTCATAAGGCTAGGTGTACATACGTGTACTCAATCAAATGAAATTTAAGAAATACTTCTTAAATTTCATTTAAATCATAATTTATTTAATTAGCCTTACATTTTTGTTTTTTTTGCCAATTATTGTGCCATTATAGTTAAGCTATAAGTTAGTTTATGTAAAAATAATAGATAACTTTCTATTACCTATTCGCATGTTTGACATGTTTGCTTTAATTAATATTATTAATACCATACTTCAAATTATGTGATTAAATGTTACTATGAAAAAACATCGACTTTTAGTTCTAATTTAGTATTGTACATCATGTAGCCTCACCCTAAGGATTTTAGGTGTGTCAGTTTGGTGACTGTCCCAATTTTTATGTGGTTTATTTTACTTTTATCAGTTTTGTTTTGAAGTTTGCATAATATATATTTTTCTTTTATTGTTTCAAATAATTTATTTTACCTATGCAACTTATAAATTAAGAAATAGGTCACTAAACTTATAAATTAAAAAGAAAATTATGATTGCAATGGAGTCACTCGTCACCAAACCGAATTTTAAATCTTAATTTTAAGAAATTTAAAATAAGTAACTCATTAGTGTGTATTGTTTTTTGATAAATTTAATTAATCTGCATTAATTAAAGGTAACAATTACGTTTAAAACCCTTTGTTTTAAATGTTACAGTCGTTTTTCAATGTCACCAAACTGACCGTTATTTTTCTATAGTGTCCACTTAAAAATTGATTTTTACATAGAAATTAAGGTATATGTAGGAAACAAAATATAATTTTTAGTTCAAAAAACATACGAAAATATTATGAAAGAATTTAATAAACTCAAAACTCATGTCTATAAAACCTCCATAATTTACGTATGGTGGCACTCAAAAGTAAATATGCCCTTTAACGTATTTCTCAGCATTCATGTTCATAACTTGAATCGTTTATTAGCGTGTTTTGTTAAACATAAAACCCAGTTTTATGTAAATTAGTGGGTAAATTGAAGATTGTCTACAAAAAAAGTAATTCAATTTAGTATACACAGTGTACCTACTATGTATAGTAAATTCAATCAATGAATTCAAGCTTTACTAGAAAGCAACAAGAATAAAACTTATATTTATAAGGTTTTTTATTCGTCAGGTCCTGCGTCACATTGTGTCAAAAGGCACCCCTCCACCTAAAGTATGGTGGGTACCACCGACTGGCCTACATTCTTGTTTGAGGACTGCTCTCAGATATCTGAATATACCCATTGTAAGTACTTATCTTACTTGTACTGTTGTACAACAACAACAAATTGCATAGATTGTAGAATGTACGCGTAATGTTGCGTAAGCAAAGAGGTCTGTGACAAATGTGTGTGACAAAGAGGTGAGGACTGTGACTAGGTCTGTGACAAATTGTACTATTGTATTTATTGGATTTTATGTTATGGTCTCTAACCGCAGCACTCAAAGACATTTAATGGTTACATAAACTATACTAAGTAACGATTTCACAAAGAAAATCTTTACTAAGTGACAGTTTAAGTAAACATTAAATGTCTCTGAGTGCGGCGGTAAGTTAATGTGAGAATGATGAATGAATGAATATACCTCAATTCATTTCAAATGCTGTCAAAACAAACAAATTAATTATGTATTAATTTAATTTTGTTGTTGTTCATCATCATCATCTGATCGATGTTCCCAGTTGCATCCCTTTCAGAGCCCGGGATCTGCTTTCCTATTTTTACGTCTCAACTTAGCACAATCTTTGGCATCCCGTAAAGTGTGGCCATTTGCACACATCTTGTTTTGTTATTGTTCTGTCTGAATAATTATTGTAAGGTTATGTTTGATCATCATTCTAATTAAATTATAAAAATATATTAAATTGAATTAAATTTACCAACACATCTATACAAATAAACATTATTAAATTTACTCGGGTCCTGGCTACATTGAGGTGAGAAAATTAAAAGCTAAAAATCACACGATAAAGATAAAGAAGTTCTAATAAAAACATAATAAATATTAGAAACTAAATTAAAACTAAACTGCTCCAATTGTGTTAGTTTCAAAAACATTATGTTTATTTGTTCCCAAAAACTAAATAAGTATTCCTCAATTGTTGTTAGATGGTGTCATCAGATGATCATTGCCAGGAAGTAGTTGGATTATGCCGTGAGAAAACCTATGCAGGGTTGATCGGCTGCTCTGGGGAGTATTTAGTTTTTCAACCACCAAGATATTTCAGTTCTTCCCAATTGAAACTTACATACAGGGTAAGTGTACTACAATGCCATAATGGTAAAACCGGTTTGCTTAAGCTCTGGGTGAAGTAACTTTGGCCAAAAATAAAACTGCAGTGTTAAAAAAACCTTTACTCAATCCGGGAGTAACATCTTCACCAATTAGACATCCGGCGTCGGTGACGCATACCCTAAATTTCTGCCTGTATTTACCAATGAACTACAACTTACGACACAACATAGTAACATCTTGTCATGTTAAGATGTTACTCCCAGATTGAGGAAAGATGCGAGGTTTGAATCCCATCCTGTAATAAATATTTCTATGAATGGCGCAGTGCAGACTTAAGGCCTTATCATACTAGCGGATTGCGGTCGGAGCGGTCGCGCAGCGGATACGCAGTTCAATTAAAAAAAGAATATTTCGTTTGCTATTTATTCATGAATGTTACTATAACTTTATGTCCTATTTCAGTCTTCCTTGGAGACTAAAGAATACATGGTGCATGTGCTTCCTCGGGTCTTGGACGTTCCACAAGACAGACTGTGTCTCGCTGCTGCTTTACTCGGAGGCACAATTCTTTCTGAACAAAGTCTTACTGATTTTTATAAGCGTCTCGGATTAAACATGAAGAAGGTAAAAAATATACCTATACTATAATTGTTGGCTTGTTCACTAGACTGGAGATTGCAGGAAGGTGACAGTTAGTTTCGCTGGGCTTTTCCGCACTTAGCCTCACAAATGGGCCATTGTACGTGAATTAACAAGTACAATTGATAATAAGGGGCGTTTATGTCGAACTACCTCCTTCCTAATTTACGTGCCGCACCTTATCACTGTTCCCCTACTATTGTCACTAAGCTCACTATTATCTGGATCCTGTACTCGATATGGCCGCCCCTTATATCACATCACCTACCTGCAATCTCCAGTCTCGTGAATAAGACAGTTGAAATTACTGGCGAAATATCGAGCTCCATCAAAAATAAATTAAAACATGGTAAATACCTTAGATGAAAACAAAAATAGAAGATACGGTATATTCTAACATTGCGTATTCGTAAAATGAGCTAGAAACACCTACATGCGTTTTCATAAAATTATTGTATTTAAAAACATTTGTCTTTAGGCATGATTCAGGCATTTGTAAAATGATCAAAAAGGCATTCTTATGGATTTCAAAAAGATAATCGCAGGGTGACAGCACATGCTCACGCGGCAACGCTTCGACATACGACTGAGGCTAGTGCGTCAGCTAGACGCAGTCGTCTCATTTTTCGAGACTAGGTAACATATCTGCTGATTAATAAAAACATTTTGTTTTCATCTAAGGTAAATACCCCGTTTTATTTGTAGACAAAGAGTTAAACGAATTTATAGTTCAACTTCTGCAAAAGTTTATCGAGCCATAATAATGAAGCATTCATATTGTGTGCTAGCAACAAGTGCCCCCGGAGACGGTGGTGAAGGCAGTGTGCGAGTTCGTGCGGGGCCTGCCGTCCGGCGACGTGGAGGCGGCCTGCCTCGAGGTGTTCGGCGACCTCACGGACCTGCGCGCGGCGCGCCTCAAGCAGGCCGTGCAGTACTACCTCAACGGGACCAAGGACGGCTTCCTCAAGTACAGGACGGCTACGGGTGAGTTACAGACAGAGATTGTAGTGTTACTAGCTGCGCCCCGCGTAAGTCCCGATCCCGCTAAAATATCGGGATAAAAGTAGTTATTTCAGGTCTCCAGCTATCTACGAGGGCGGATTTTAAGTACCCGTGTTACCGACTGAGGGCACCACCGACGCAAAATAAAAATGCCATCATGTAGCGCCATCTTTACAACGATTACAGTCAAAATTCCAGACAGATTTTTCGAATAGTTCTGTTTTTACAGATGTTGGAACTCATCTAGTGCGTGTTTATTAGCAATCACTGATCAATATTGTTCTTTCCACTTGTATTTATTTATTTATTTATTAAAAAGGCACAACAACAGAACACAAACTAAAACATTCAAACAACAATAGTACACATATTTATAACCTTAATTCATGCTCCGATGATAGCTGCGCACAACATTCAAATACAAAAACTATGCTAAGAAAGAAAAAATCCTATCGTACAATATTTTTGACAACACTTTTGTAATAATGTGGCAAATTAGTGAAGACGTCTAACTCTTTACTTATATCATTATGAGCTCTGCTTAGTCTAAATACAGGATCATTGTATGCTACATTAGTTGAACACATAGGAACAGAAAACAGTTTTTGAGTGCGAGCACTACCCCGTATATTTATTGAAAAGTGGCTCAGCAACTCACTAGTATCCCACTGGGCATTCATTATCTTATGCAAAACGGTAAACTCGTTGAGCTTTCGTCTAGACTGTAGGGAGTGCAATTTGAATTTGATCAGAAACCACTTTTGCACAGCTTCCACTTTGTTAGCGTGTGTTTTGTAATACGGAGACCAAATTACCGAGCAATACTCGAGTATGCTGCGGGCGAGTGCAACATAAAGCGCAATGATGCTCTCAGAATTTCGGAATGGCTTGGTTATTCTAAAAATGAAGTTCACAGTTCTTTTGGCTTTGGTAAAGATGGCGCTACATGATGGCATTTTTATTTTACTTCGGTGGTGCCCTCAGTCGGTAAACACAGGTACTTATCATACAGCCCTCGTACATACCGGGTTTCATCGTAATCGGTTCAGCGGTTTTTACGTGATTGAGTAACAAACACACACACATACATACCTACAAACTTTCAGTTTTATAATATTAGAAGGATTGTATTTGTTTATCGGGCTGTTTTTTCCGCAAATCGACGCCTGAGAGCGTCCGCGTCCGGGTGGAAATTGAACTCGCTCGAGCCAAACCAACTTATAGTACCCAACTAATATGCGACAATGTGTGATCGATCACCGCAAAAAAACCCTAAAAAACCAATAGGAACCTTTAGTTGAGAAATTGCTCAAACTGTGTTCGAAACGAACGACTTACCTTCTGAATTTCAAAACATCCTTTCTTAGTGGTTACCTAGGCTCACAGAATTGATACCAACATGGAAGAAATCATAAAATGCGATATACGATTTTAAACTAACATGGTTAACAAATTAAAACATGGTAAATTATTACCATAATCAAATAATCTTTGTACTTTGTATGGTGCTTCAAAAACTAATATTTGTATGTGACAGGACGCCGTCCAAAGAACAACGGCAACAAGAAGAACCACAGATCGGAGCCAGGCCCGGCCAGCCCTCAGTCCTCACCGGATAACCTAGACATGTCTAAGCTTGCCACTGAATCAACCGAACACGAGGTTTATAATCAATTTTACAGCATAATCAATCGCTATCGAGTCATCCACGCCTTTTAACACTCTCTCGTCACACCTCATTGGCATCTTTCAAATTGCATGATTAAACTCCAAAATTACATCTCCATCTAAGTGCAAAGTGATCCTACTCTATCAGTAATTGTTATGTACTTGTATTTTTTTTTGTTATTTCTGTCCATATTTACTTACAGTTATTATTTTTAATTTTTATCATATATTCATCTTTCATTTTAGTTTTTGTTGTTGTAAAAATATGTAAAATGTTGATTTTTCTTCTGTTTTCGCGATGTTGGATTGAAATTAAACGTTTTTCGGTTAATTAATTAGAGCAACGCGATTAAAACCGAAAAAAATAGTTTAATGTTATGTACAACGTGTTTCAGGCACGGTAATTTAAGCTGAAGGGGTTTGTTTAATTTATTTAGGCAAACACTTTTGAATTACGGCTTTGGAATTACGGACGATTTTTCGAAAAATTCAAGGCTATGTTTGACTGTAAAAACTCTTGGTCTCTTAAGTTCAAGTTCATATTATACCGTCGACCTCATCGTCGCCTCCCATCTGGTGAGATGAGGTCAAATGCTAGCCTATTTCATGTAAAAAAATGTAGTAGTAGTCCAAACAAATTAAAAAGTCAATGTATGGTAAATCTAAGACACATTCGAAAAATAGTTCGAATTTCTAAAAGTCGTTGTTCACCGTTACGTCTAGGACAACCCCTGTCGGCTTAGGTATATAACCGTCAACGAAATACACTGTATTATACGAAATTGCACACAGCACCATCTAGCCTCACACTAAGCAACTAAACTTGTAACATGGGTGCTATACACAAACTAAAGCTCAAAATACGCAATGACACTTACACTGACACTTTACCTAGAACAGACCACACCTACAGCATACATAAGACGAAATTCGTGCATGTGTGCTGTAGGTGTGGTATGTTTTAGGTGAAGTGTAAGTGTCATCGTATATTTGGGCTTTATGTATAATCCTTTACCACGTACATACTTACAGAAACCAATCCAATATTTGAAAACAAAACAGAGGAGATATTAAAAAAAACCTTTTTCGTACCCTTTTTTATTTCATCTCTCTAATTATTTACTCCCCACAAAGCACTTTAGATAGAAAAACATTGAAATTACAGCAAAAAGGCTTGGAAGATTACAAATTGGCTACCGCAAACGCTTCCATGAACGCAGACTTTAGTACGGAGGAGGGACATAATGACATCCGACACAGCCTCGCTGGAATGACCTTGGAAGCTGGCGATGCCTCCGCACCGAAACAGAATGTCCCTAGCACTACAGTAGATAAATCTGAGAAACCACAACTTGCCACTGCTGCTAAAGAGGTCTGGATATTGTCTTTAGTTTATTTGTTGATGTGTTATCTTGATGGGCTTGGTTTATGTGTTTGTTTTTGACTATTTTTAGTAGGGGGTGAGATCCTTTTCATCCTATAAGCACTACATGTTTTTTGTATTCAAAATGCTGTTACTAAAATTGCCTAAAAGGCAACAGTCTAGTTTTTCTTCATTGCCTCGAATGTTAGAGATACCAAGTGTTTAAAGGCTTCTAGATTCATTCCTAACAACTTATTATATGTTCAATCTTGGAAGTAGGCCTCTCCATTTACTTCTTACGATCTTGAGTGTCATATGGTGTTCGTTTTCAGCAGCTTTCGAGTTCATATAAAAGATGACGAGACGGCTTTCTTAGACAAGTTCTTGACCTAAGATTTTAAACTTACATAGTTGTTTTCACTACAAATATTACACTCAACAACGCCCCGCTGTCTCGTGAACAACCTGTTGAAACGACTGGCGAAGTATCGAGCTCGCAGCTCCGTTAAAAACAAATTTAAACATGGTAAATATCTGCAAGTTCTTTAGAAATTGGAACACAAGATCGCGATCTGTGAAAGGAGAGTTCTATAAGTTAGCAAACCCAGTTCTCTAATACCTACGCATATATGTTATAACGTCCCCAGCTATGACCAGCAAGGATATAAAGAGAGGGGTCCGCTGTACCGTCAGGCCACCCCGGAGGGCAACCGTCAGGGATCAGTTATAGACCGATCGTGTTCCCAAATGCTAGATATGCTTTATATGCGTAGATATTAGAGAACTGGGTTTGCTTGTTCTATAAGTTAGATGAAAATGAAGAATACATATAGTGAAACGTTGTTAATTAGTATTGTTGATCCCCCAGAGGCTCGGCGGGGGAGCAAGGCGGCGGCGGGCGAGGAGGGCTGCCCGGCCGCGCCGGCCGAGGTGCTGCGCACGTGCGCCGAGCGCCACGCGCGCGGCCTCATGCATCCGCAGATGTTGTCCATACTCACGCACCAACAGGCAAGTCCTACTTCCTATTTATAAACATCAATATTTAAGCGCGTCGCCGTTTAAACCACGGAAAATTGTATAAGTCCCAATCCCATGGATTTCGAAAAAACCTTTCTTATTGGATGCCTTAATTGCATAAAAGAACACACTCTCCAAATTTCAGCTCTCTACTATCAGTGGTTTGAGCTGTACTTTGATCACTCAGTCAGGACACGATAAAGCATTATATAAATGTCCAAATTAGATATGGAGGCTGCACTGCTATCCACATGATCTAATCCTCCAATTTATATCCTTAAAGTTAATTATTGTCAACCACTCAAAGACCCC